>JBBPBX010004196.1:0-13207 GCA_038048925.1 Garcialebias charrua | reverse complement strand
TATATACTAAAATAAATATAATGTCCCTACTTTGTGGATTTTCATCTATAACAGGGATGTCTGGAACAAAACCCCCGCGAGAAGTGAGGGACTACAGTAGATGTAACGATGAAAAACATAATTATTCTTATATTATTCCAAGGTTAACTTTAAGCTCAGTGTCCCTCACATGTCTGCTGACGCTATACTTTGTTCCAATTTCTGGCAAATTTGATTTGTTTCTTAAATTAACCCTTTGTCACAGGGTGTCCACACATTCATTTGCATGCGATCCGATTATCGTATTTTCCGGTGTATAGGTTGCACCTTTTTATGGTTTTTTCAAGGCCTGCGACCTATACTCAGGTGCGACCTATATATGTCTTGTTATCACTTTCGGTGAAACAAATTTTTAAATCCAGCTCATTTCACAATTACGTTCATTTATTAAGGAAAAGTTCAGCTCAGACACATATTTGCTATAATTTTTATCAAACAAATAATTGTTTTTAAGTGTTAATCTTCTTAAAAGCCTTGCTGTGCGCTCCTGTGGCAGACATTTGCAGCAGAGCTAAACGTAGGTGCGACCTATACACCGGTGCAACCTATCTAGGGATTTTTCCAATCTATTGGTGATAATTGGACAATGCGACCTATACACAGGTGCGACCTATACACCAGAAAATACTGTAAATCTGTGTCCACATGTCTCAACTCAAATGTCTTCTAGTTGGTTCCTTTAAGTTTCAGATTTACAAAACATCCCCTTGAACAGACATTAGACAGTTTTTTTGTGTATTTGCCTTAATGAGCACAGCACAATAACATCATACACATTAAAATCTATATACAAGCTTTTTTTTTTTTTACATTATACAGTCCTAAACAAGTTGATTCAATATGGATACTTGTTGAAAGCATCAGAATTTATTAGTGTTCCTTCACTGTGTAAATTAATACAAATATGTGTTCTGATGACAAACTGCCTCATCAGTAGTTAAGAGTTTGATGTCGATTTTCTGAGTTCTGGATCAAAAAAGCAGAAGATTAAAAACACTGAGAAATGTTTCCAGTCTGTAATAGTCCACACAAAACTGAATATTTAGTTTGAAGAAAAATACAGTTATGCTTTCAGTCAAATGTGTTTTACTCATCTCATTATTTGTGGGAATACATATAAAGATAATAATATTTCAATGTGAAAATGCAACTAAACACACGTAAAGCTGTATAAAAGTTATTTGTCTTAACAGATGTTTCCTCCTGGATGGTTTAGACATGACAATGATCACATTTATTGACATTTTAAAATTCAAAACAAAAGTTCAACACAAGAACAACTGGACTTTATTTTGTAACAGAAGACGTTTCGCTTCTCATCGGAGGAGATTTCTCAATTCAAACATGATGATGTCGTCTGCGTTTAGTCTGACGATGGCGACTCTTGCTAGCTTCTTGCATGTGCTCGTATGTGGCCGGCAAATCCGAACTTTGTCTTAAATATTTGGTCGCAGGGCACACAGTATGGCTGGCCCACACAGTTGTAGGTATGGTTGTAGTTAACCTTGAGGTTCCAGTTATAAAGCTGAGCTAAGCTAGATACATGTGCAGGTTGCCCTATCACTCCTCACATTAAATATTTAGGGTCTTTCTTAGTTTGACTCACAGATGGGCCACTATGATCACATGGATGAAATTCCTGATAGGAGTGGAAATGACTGAGTATCAGGACAAATACTACAAATACTGTACTTGGGTGTACACTTGAATGATAACCTCAGCTGGAACAACAACACCACCAGCCTGATCAAGAAAGGTCATCAGAGACTCTACTTCCTCAGACGGCTGAGACGAGCTGGTCTGAGCAGCCCAGTTCTCACCTCCTTCTACAGGTGTGCAGTGGAGAGCATCCTGTGCTCCAGCATCAATGTGTGGCATGGAGGCTGCACAGTTGCAGAGAGGAAAGCTCTACAGAGAGTGGTGAAGGCTGCACAGAAGTCTGTTGGAGTCAGTCTCCCCACCATCACAGACATTTACACCTCCAGATGCAGGAAAAGAGCCACCTGCATCATGAAAGACCTCACTCACCCAGCACACTCACTCTTTGCCCCACTCCCCTCAGGACGGAGGTTGAGGAGCATCAAATGTAGAACCACTAGACTGAGGAACAGCTTCTACCCTGAGGCTGTTAGACTCATGAATAAATAAATAATAAGAATAAACACTGCAAAATATCACATCATGCTGATGCTGATCTGTTTTCTTGTTGCTGTGTTCATCTGTGACCATCTGCTCATAAAGACTCATGTTCGTGCTGCTGTTTATAATGATGTTTTTCTTTCCACTACATTAGGGCTTAGTGTATTACTAGTTGATGTTTCTCTTAGTTAATTCTAGATGTTATTACTGTTTTTCTCTTGCATTTGTTGTTGGATGTAACTGGACCCCGTGTACATAATCTCGTTTTCATCACATGTACCACATGCGGTGCAAATGACAATAAAGACTCTCTGACTCTGACTAAAGCTGCATTACACGTTTTATAGAGTTAAAATCCGAGACCTCCTCCTCTGTTTAAAGATGGAGATCTTTTGAAAGACATTAGTATTTTCTGGTGTATAGGTCGCACCTGTGTATAGGTCCCGTCCAATTATCACCAATAGATTGGAAAAATCCCTAGATAGGTCGCACTGGTGTATAGGTCGCACCTACATTTAGCTAGCACTTTGAGATTTTTATTAATGAAAAGTGCATTATAAATGGAATTCATTATTATTATTATTTTAGCTCTGCTGCAAATGTCTGCCACAGGAGCGCACAGCAAGGCTTTTAAGAAGATTAACACTTAAAAACAATTATTTGTTTGATAAAAATTATAGCAAATATATGTCTGAGCTGAACTTTTCCTTAATAAATTAACGTAATTGTGAAATGAGCTGGATTTAAAAATTTGTTTCACCGAAAGTGATAACAAGCCATATATAGGTCGCACCTGAGTATAGGTCGCAGGCCTTGAAAAAGCCATAAAAAGGTGCGACCTATACACCGGAAAATAAAATGACACAAACCATTACTTCCACATTCGGACAGCTGATGATTTCATATGCTGACAACTTGCTAAGATAGTTTGTTTTATTTCCACCAACTTATGGTGTGATATTTACTTTAAATTGTCCTCTTTTTATGCTCACTTCCAAGAACTTTTGTACAGCACTGTATAAGCAATTTATCCCTGGCTTTGTGGCACATAAATAATTCCAGTGTTACCACTTTGAGGTTTGCGCTGTGTTGTTTGCCAGAGATACTGTTCAGCGGACCCATTTCCACCACACTGCGGACGAGCTCTATTGATCTATTGTCTCAGAGTGTTGCAAACAATTTTGCTTTTCTCTTGTTCTTTCACTCCACTCTCACGCTTCCAAGAATGACTGAGCTCTGTGAATGCTGATGGCTTCTCTTTGCTGCTGCTTTCCAGCTGTTGGAAGTCTTGGTAATAAAAAATAAAAAAAGTATTCCTTGAAGGAATCCATATCATCCGCTGTCCTGCATGCTAAAGTTTGAAACGGCTCCCATGTGATTTGTTAGTGCTCTGCTCAGAGTATGTTTTGAAGATGACTCGTTTAATATTACACCACATTTTACACCTGCAATAGTGTAGTGTGTAGGAAATGGGATGGTTCTAAATTCTTATCTCACTACTCTGAATATTTTTATTTATTTATGCATACTTCTGCATTTGCACCTGGTTTAAGATTTTTATTTCATTTTTAGTGACAGGAAGGAATGTTTTGCAATTTTTTTAGTGGATCTCTGGATGTCGAGCTTATTTGACCCATGCCCACTTGGAGATTTTATTCTGGAAACTACAGTGGCAAAGCAGACGTTTTCAGCATTTTTTTTATGTACATCCCAATTTATTGTGTTTCTGTTGCCATTAATCTTTTATTGTAGGCTGAAATTTTTAACGATTTAGAAAAAAATTGTGACAAATTAGGGAACAGCTTACAAAATTAACTGTTCGGGTTTTAATTGGGCCGCTGTTTTTGATTTGTTGCTTTTCTAATTCGATTTTTATTTTTTATTTTGTAAGCACCTAAGAAATACTGTGTATAGGTAATAGATAAGCCAATTTTTTTAACTTTAAAATATCAGTTATTCTCAGTGACATGTCACCTGCTCATGTAAAAAACCAATGCAGACGTTCCTGTTTTTAGTATCCTGCATCACTTTACAATCTACCTGTTTTTTAAACCATTTTCTTTATTTTTTCTTTCATTTATTATTCTCAATTTATATGCTTTCTTTTATGATTATCTACTGTTGTCTTTGATGTCCACTGTTGTCATCATTCTTTGTTAAAATCAGGTCTCTCTTGCAAATGAGTGCCCGAGGCTCAATGAGTTAACCTGTATAAATAAAGATAGGAGGAAAACAAAACCTGAAAGAATGAAGAAGTTTGACTTTAGACACATCATTGTGACAATCCTCTGTTCAATTATTTAAATGAATTAATAAATAAACTTTGTTAAAGTCTAAAGTTATCTGCTGCTACTGCTGGCTGCTGCTTCGTCATGAAAATGAAAAAAATCAAGATGTGTTGTTCTGTGCCTCTTCATTTGGCTGAAAGCTAAACAGAACCCATGGCTAATAATAATTTCATAATTGCACAGCTTCAGAATCTATAGACATGCTAACATGTAGTAGCTTCCATATTTACTTATGTACAGTACTCACAGCATACTGCATGTGACAACATTTCTTTTTTCAGTACATGTGGGTTACTTCAGGGCCATAGGCTGTTTTAATTACGGTCTGATGTTTACATTTAAATTATAAAGTAACAAATGAATAAAAAAAGTTCCAGGTGGACAAACAATATGAGAGAGATGTCTCTAATGTGGGCATTCCCACCACCTAAAGGAAAGGAATGGATAATTCTGTATTTGTTAAACATTCTAGATTGTCATGTTGGCAAACATTTTAATGTATAAATGAAGATAAAAATATTAATCTAAAAATATGTGTTAAGAAATGCAGACGGTTAACTAGTCTGTCAGGATGTGCAGCAAAACTGCTGGCATAGACCTACAGAACCTCACTGACCTACACAAGGCAAAGTCAGGGATCAAGGCCGGGCTGATTCTGGCAGATCCTGATCATCCCCTCCAGGTTGAGCTGAGGCTGCTTCCATCTGGACTAGAGTTGCATTTGGGCCCAACAAAAATCAGATCCGACCTGGCCCCAGTCCATAGCCAAGCCATCATTTCCGAACCCCACTCGACCCAGTCTGCAGTTTTTGGTAGAACGCAGTACTTAGGAAAATTTTCATCTGGGAACGCATTCTGGTCCCTCCCCACTCAGAGCCATATATGGCTCAGCTCGCTCTTGCTGTCGGTGAAATTCAGCTCTGCTTCCGAATGCTCCGCCTCCACTACATTTCCTCTCAGCAGCTGTGAAGTTCTGTGATTATATGTTAATAAAACGTTCTAAAAAATAAAATAAAAACATGGAGCGCTGGTCCAGCACACCAGAACACCATGAAATCTGCAGAGCCGCGCGCAGCCACGTTGAACCCGAGTTTAATTCGCTCGTGACAAATTCATTCATTTCCTCAATGTTTCTGTCATGACTCAGTGGAGGAGGAAGCGATCACTTGACTTTTGGCAAAAAAACAAAAGAAAAGTCCAGATCAGGGATGAAGAAGGGGAATTTAATACATTTGTGTCACATACAAAACAGTTTTGCATCGCTTTGCAATTATTTCAACGAGAACCTGCGCGGCCGCTGCGGGCTGGGATGGGGGGGCGTGGGTTAGGAGCGTGAGAAGTGAGAAGCTCTGTTTTTATTGGCTGGTTAACGGCGGGTCACTGTGGCTTTTTAGAAATTCTTATTTACCACCTGGAGAAGCAAGGGGACTATAGTTTTTTTCAGAGATTACTTTGTCTAACATCAGTCTGTCAGGAGATAGTGACAGAGTGAAGAAATATGTTAAAAATATATTTTTAGACAACTTACTGCACTACAGAACTGCAGACTGCAGCTTTAACAGTAATTACAGGTCCGAAATCTCCCCCCCCGACATTTTTATTTAAGCTTTGACTGCTTATATACAAAGTAGTTATTAACGGTCGGCGGATGTGCGGTTGAATAAAAGGAGCATAGGATTGGAGCAGAGGGGATGCTTGTCCTTTCATGGCCGTCAAAGCACATTTAAACCCTGCTTCTGACTGCATTCTGATTTATTCAGACATGGACTGCTCTGACATTGCTGCTTTGGGATCTCACCACTTTGGGTCGTCTGCCATGCGCGTCCGCTGAGTGTGGTGGCTGAATGAACGTCCATTTTAGCGATGGTTCGCTTCTTGGCAGTATAGTCCCATCTGAAGCGTAACTGAACTTTATTTTACCTCTTTCAAGACTGGTCAGCTCGCGGTGAAATGGCCACGTGTGTCTGGTAAATGTATGGCAAGCCATTTTGTCATATATTTGGATCTTTGGCAAGCCATGTTACCATATACCTGTAATTGGATGGCTGATCCGCTGACGCAATCAAAATCCCAAAACTGGCTTGGCCCGCCTATCCAGCACATTATCATGGCTTGGCCACCTCGAATTTGGGTCGGGTAGGGCCATGCTTCGGGCCCAGTTTAGAAAGGACAACTCTAATCTGGACACAGGTATCTGTAGCCCAGTTGAAAGATGAACAGACTGAAAAACCTTTCATCCTTGTAGCGATCAGTCTTCCCAATGAACAGTGATGATTTCTGTTCTGTTAGTTTAACGTCTCAATGTATTATTTATTATGGATGTTTTGTGTGTCTACTGACTGTGAAACAAATTGTCCCTCCGGGATAATACATATTCTTGAACTTGAACTAGTCTAGCAGATTTTTTTTTTGTTTAATCAGAGTCAGAGAGTCAGAGAGAATTTATTGTCATTTGCACCGCATGTAGTACATGTGTTGAAAACGAGATTATGTACACAGGGTCCCAGTTACATCCAACAACAAATGCAAGAGAAAAACAATAATAACATCTAGGATTAACTAAGAGAGACATCAGCTAGTAATACACTAAGCCCTAATGTAGTAGAAAAACATCATTATAAACAGCAGCACGAACATGAGTCATTATGAGCAGATGGTCACAGATGAACGCAGCAACAAGAAACAGATCAGTATCAACATGATGTGACATTTTGCAGTGTTTATTCTTATTATTTATTTATTCATGAGTCTGACAGCCTCAGGGTAGAAGCTGTTCCTCAGTCTAGTGGTTCTACATTTGATGCTCCTCAACCTCCGTCCCGAGGGGAGTGGTGCAAAGAGTGAGTGTGCTGGGTGAGTGAGGTCTTTCATGATGCAGGTGGCTCTTTTTCTGCATCTGGAGGTGTAAATGTCTGTGATGGTGGGGAGACTGACTCCCACAGACTTCTGTGCAGCCTTCACCACTCTCTGTAGAGCTTTCCTCTCTGCAACTGTGCAGCCTCCATGCCACACGTTGATGCTGGAGCACAGGACGCTCTCCACTGCACACCTGTAGAACGAGGTGAGGACTGAGCTTCTCAGACCAGCTCGTCTCAGCCGTCTGAGGAAGTAGAGTCTTTGATGTCCTTTCTTGATCAGGCTGGTGGTGTTATTGCTCCAGCTGAGGTTATCATTCAAGTGTACACCCAGGTACTTGTAGCTGGAGACCACCTCCACCGCAGATCCACCTATATACAGTGGGGTGTGGGTGTGTTTGTTCCTTCTGAAGTCCACAATCATCTCCTTCGTCTTCTTCACATTCATGTGAAGGTTGTTCTCTTTGCACCAGCTCTCCAGATGTTCCACCTCCTGTCTGTAGCTGGATTCATCATTATCTGTGATGCATCCCACCACAGCTGTATCATCTGCAAACTTAACAATATGACAGCCTGGATGTGTGGCTGTACAATCATATGTGAGCAGAGTGAACAGAAGAGGGCTCAGCACACATCCTTGAGGAGAGCCAGTGCTGAGGGTGATGGTGGAGGAGGAGAAGTTGTGGATCTTCACGGACTGTGGTCTGTTTGTTAAGAAGTCTAGTACCCAGTTACAGATGGAGGGGCTTAGTCCAAGTGTGGATAGTTTGTCTATCAGAGTTTGGGGGATCATGGTGTTGAAGCAGATGTGAAGTCCACAAAGAGCAGACGCACGTATGAGTCCTTCTGATCCAGGTGGGTGAGAGCAGTGTGGACCACAGAGGAGATGGCGTCCTCTGTTGATCGGTTCTCGCGGTATGCATATTGATGAGGGTCCTCGCTGATGTTGACGGTTGTCTTGATGTGGGACATGACCAGTTTCTCAAAACATTTAGCGACTATCGGGGTGAGAGCCACCGGTCTATAGTCATTCAGACCAGTCACTGTGGAGCTTTTTGGGACTGGGATGATGGTGGCAGTCTTCAGGCAGGTGGGAACTGACTCCAGTGAAAGTGAGGTGGTGAAGACGTCAGCCAGCACCTCACAGAGCTGGTCCGCACATTCCTTCAGAACTTTCCCTGGGATGTTGTCTGGACCCGTAGCTTTATGAGGGTTGATCCTTCTGAGACTACCTCTCACTTCTGCTGCGGTCACTTTGAGGTGCTCCTCGTCTGGTGATGAGGTGAGTCTGGTGCTAGCTGGTCTGTTTGGATCTTCAAAACGTGCATAAAACTTATTGAGGGCATCAGGCAGGGATGGGTCCCTGGGGCATTGTTTGCTTTTGCCCTTGTAGTCTGTTAAGCATTTGATGCCCTGCCACATGCTCCGTGGATCATGTGAGATGAACTGACCCTCAATCCAAAACATTTGGAACAATCTAGCCTCAAGGCTGAGTTAGACTCGTGCTTTGGTCCGCAGGCTGGAGCGCGCGCGCTGCGCGTGCACTGTGCCTTTGCGGCGAAATGCGTTTAAAGTGTCGCCTCTGTGTTTATAGTTGTCGCACGGCGGTGCATGGCAAAGTGCTGTTCTTTTAGGGACCAGCAGGTGGCAGTACCCTCTAAAACCTGTGCATATGTTGCAAGAAAGGTGTAGAAGAAGAAATCTACCGTAGAAGAAGAACTGTTTGAAATCACACAACAAAAACAAATAGCTTTTCCGCTCGCGTGCTGAACTGTTGTCTTTATTTGTGGTTTTAATGCATGGAGTCAGCGGAGGAGAAAGCGATCACGTGACTTTTGGCGAAAAAAACAAAAGAAAAGTCTGACTCCAGATCAGGAATGAAGGAGAATTTATACATTTGTGTCACAAAACATTCCTCCATGCGTCGCGACGCCGTCTCCACGACCACAGCGGCGCAAACAGCTGCAGGCTCCGGCGTGAAGAGGGTGAAGGCTGTCGGTGGGGACCTGTCAAT
Source organism: Garcialebias charrua (assembly GCA_038048925.1). Taxonomy (NCBI): domain Eukaryota; kingdom Metazoa; phylum Chordata; class Actinopteri; order Cyprinodontiformes; family Rivulidae; genus Garcialebias; species Garcialebias charrua. The sequence continues at coordinate 3,872 of JBBPBX010004196.1, read as the reverse complement.
CAAATCGTAGCGCCCACGGCGCGCGCATAGGCTTGCGGAGTTTCAAAAATTCAGAGGTGCACGACACGCGCTAATCCCACGCGCGGGGCCAACGCGCAGGGGCCGGGACTGTGAAATTGCTTCACTTTTGGAGTGCGCACCCTCGCGCGCTGCGCGACGTGTCGAGTATGAATCTAGCTTAAGTAACTGCATTTGACTTTGATTAGTGTGAATTTTTTTTATTTTAATTATTACTTCTTAAAAAAAGAAACAACCAAATAAGCACACTTGGCATATTCACTGACCTGAATTTGTAGAACAACAACAACAACAACAAAAAATGTCACAAAAGCTAGTCATGAAATACCCTCTAATCATTAGAGAGGCATTAGGGCCTAATGCCTCTCCCAAAACTTTCTGTTTCCCTTAGAAATATATAAAGGTATATAAAGGCACTATAAAGGTCTAAACATAGGACATAAGTCCCTTTAGAGTTTTTGCTCCATTTTTAAAGCAGGTGTGACATTTCTGCTTTTAGTGCTGTACTCACCATTAGCTCACTGCTTTAACCTGAGACCAGCTAAAAGAAAAGAAATAGAAAAAGTTGCTGCACCGTGCCTCATGTATTGATGTTGAGATGCAACACCACCCATTTATTATGTTACTGTAATAAAACAGCGCTCACCAGGTTGTGTGGCTCAGGTTTTGGAGGATGCTGCGTCACCAGATGACGTGACTGAGGTTTCCACTCACAGTGGATATGAGCTGATCCATAGCCTATAGGTCATCTGGCTCTAAGGTCTGACACCGCATGAGAGTAAATCAAATGCAGCCCTTTCAAAGAGCTGCCAAAGTGGAAAATGAGTTATAACTTGGAAGGGCTGCAGCTGTGGATATTTGGTCATGTGCATATTTATTTCAGGATTCTGCTTACTCTTTGATTTTTGCATGTTTTTGAGTTTAGTTATTTTCTAGCTCAAGGCTTGAATGAACTTGATGTGCCTGTATCTTGCCTGCATCAGCAAAACTTTATGCAAACCAACATACACACAGACGTGGAAGCAGTCTTTCACACACATTTAAGATCCCTTTAATCCCAGAGTATCATATTATACACAACTCCTGATTTAAGTTCTTCAGAAAGTTACTAATTTTGGTATTAACTGTTCACTTGCAAGATGTTTGGTCCTGTGATAAGAGAATCAGATGAGTAGAGATGAACGTTAAAGCACTGAATCGGAATAAGGACCTCCCAGGTAGCTGGCGATTATAGCCCAATCATAATCTCTTGGCAGAGCTCCTGTTTGGTAAGTGATCACGAGAAGACCCGATAGTCCATTAGTGACTCAGAGGGAGGGAGATACAGTGAGTCTGTGCACAACATCGTGCGTCTGCTCTTTGTGGACTTCACATCTGCCTTCAACACCATGATCCCCCAAACTCTGATAGACAAACTATCCACACTTGGACTAAGCCCCTCTATTTGTAACTGGGTCTTAGACTTCTTAACAGACAGACCACAGTCCGTGAAGATCCACAACTTCTCCTCCTCCACCATCACCCTCAGCACTGGCTCTCCTCAGGGATGTGTGCTGAGCCCTCTTCTGTTCACTCTGCTCACATATGATTGTACAGCCACACATCCAGGCTGTCATATTGTTAAGTTTGCAGATGATACAGCTGTGGTGGGATGCATCACAGATAATGATGAATCCAGCTACAGACAGGAGGTGGAACATCTGGAGAGCTGGTGCAAAGAGAACAACCTTCACATGAATGTGAAGAAGACGAAGGAGATGATTGTGGACTTCAGAAGGAACAAACACACCCACACCCCACTGTATATAGGTGGATCTGCGGTGGAGGTGGTCTCCAGCTACAAATACCTGGGTGTACACATGAATGATAACCTCAGCTGGAGCAATAACACCACCAGCCTGATCAAGAAAGGTCATCAGAGACTCTACTTCCTCAGACGGCTGAGACGAGCCGGTCTGAGAAGCCCAGTCCTCACCTCGTTCTACAGGTGTGCAGTGGAGAGCGTCCTGTGCTCCAGCATCAACGTGTGGCATGGAGGCTGCACAGTTGCAGAGAGAAAAGCTCTGCAGAGAGTGGTGAAGGCTGCACAGAAGTCTGTGGGAGTCAGTCTCCCCACCATCACAGACATTTACACCTCCAGATGCAGAAAAAGAGCCACCTGCATCATGAAAGACCTCACTCACCCAGCACACTCACTCTTTGCACCACTCCCCTCGGGACGGAGGTTGAGGAGCATCAAATGTAGAACCACTAGACTGAGAAACAGCTTCTACCCTGAGGCTGTCAGACTCATGAATAAATAAATAATAAGAATAAACACTGCAAAATGTCACATCATACTGATACTGATCTGTTTCTTGTTGCTGCGTTCATCTGTGACCATCTGCTCATGTTCGTGCTGCTGTTTATAATGATGTTTTTCTACTACATTAGGGCTTAGTGTATTACTAGCTGATGTGATGTCTCTCTTAGTTAATCCTAGATGTTATTATTGTATTTCTCTTGCATTTGTTGTTGGATGTAACTGGGACCCTGTGTACATAATCTCGTTTTCAACACATGTACTACATGCGGTGCAAATGACAATAAATTCTCTCTGACTCTCTGACTCTGACTCTGAACATGCTCAGCCATCTGCAGTGTGTTCCTCACCACAATGAGCTACAGAACTCCTGCAGTTTTCAGGAGAAACTGGGAATTTGTGAGGGATTTAAAAAAAAGTCTTAAACCTGTTCTGTGCGGACACTTGCAAAAATCTTAAGGTTAAGACCAAGCATTTGCTCACTACTTTGCATGCAAAACTTTTAGGCTAGGATTGTGTGTTAAGATTTGGTTATTGCTACTTTGGTCAAGCCTTGAAAATGATCTAATGCCCAATCATCTAATACTACAAGATGTCATGCTTAGAATACTGTAAGTGTTGGAAATTATATGCCTACTACCACGACAGCTTGTGAAACAATATCTATAAAACTAATTGAATTATAGCCCTTTTTTGTGTTTTTTTTTTTCAAAATGAGTTGGGTGTGGCTGCATTTATTAATTAGGTTGGCTCCAAAACCTAATCAGTTGTAGACCTAAATGCTACGACTGCATCCAGAAAGTTATCAAAATCTGTCCATCCATACATCTTTACCCAGTTCTTCCTTTTTGGGGCCTAGGTGTCACTGGTGCCCATATCTAGCAATCATGAGTCAGTATGAGAGGTGGGTACACCATGACAGGTCACAGGTCTGTCAGAGGGAAAAAAAAACAAGACAAACAACCATTCACTCTCTCACTCACACCTAGGGACAATTTAGAGTTACCCATCAGCCTAACATGCAAGTTTTTGGTCTATGGGAGGAAATCAGAATACCCGGAGAAAACCCACGCATGCACGGAGAGAACATGCAAACTCCACCCAGAAAGATCCCTGGCCAAGTTTTTATTCAATGACTTCCTTACTGAGCAACAACATCTCTACCAGCTGAGCCAATGTGTTGCCCAAAATCGGTACAGTGATTTATAATAAATTGTGTTAACAGAGCCAACTTCAAATGTGAAGACATAAATTTATTATTATTATTATTATTAAACAACAATCTGAAGCATTCCATGCTCCCCAAGAGCCACCTGTGGTAAGCCAGGGTCAGAGCGCCAAGACCCCTGGATTTCACCACTACCCATGGCATCATGCACCTGACTCAAAGGTGGTTTGGGCATCTGATAAGGATGCTCCCTGGGCGGCTCCCTAGGGAGGTGCTTTGGGCATATCCGACTAGAAGACCTAGGACATGCTGGAGAGACTACGTCTCTTAGTTGGCCTGGAAACATCTTGGAGTCCTCCTAGAAGAGCTGGAAGAGGTGTCTTT
>JBBPBX010004195.1:57229-78077 GCA_038048925.1 Garcialebias charrua | reverse complement strand
AGATGTAGATGGACAAACCTCCACTGGTACTGGCTCCAAGGTAATGGTGGTCTCACCTTCCTTGTACTGGCGCACGAATTGTTGAAATTGGACTTGCTTTTTAAATGAACCATCAAATAGGTATCCAACCATGGCTTCTGTTAGTCCATAATCCACAGTTTCTCCGTCGACTTCATTTTCTACAAAGAAGCACAAACAAACATTGTCACCTTGCTGTGCAATTTCTCAATTATACCTTAAAAAGCTATTTCTTACATTAGCAAGATTGCTGAGTGTGGTTTTACATTACAAGCAGAAAATAGAACGCATATTTTGTTTGAAACTGCCGTCAGATTGTTGGTTCTGAGGGTTCTGGGTTGTGACCAAGTTAGTTTGGACTCGGTTTTGATCGATGCCCGTTTTGTTTCAACGATTTAAAATTGCTGTTCTTACTGAGGAAGCTCAGTTACCTGTCTTGTGTGGTGCCGCAATATTCCAGAAATTTTTGCTATGGTTGTGGAGCGTTTATGAGCTGTAAAGTGTCCGTAAAGTTGTGTTCTGCTGTGCTAAGCTAACGTTACATTTACGTGTCAATCACGTCTGTTTACGAGCTGTGATTGGATGAAACAAGAAGCTGGATGAAACGAGAGCTGTGATTTGTCAGTTACACACTCGTATCTGTAAGGCGAGCGCTGATTCGCCGAAAGTGGTGACACAGGCCGTTACGACCAGCCCACTTTTGTCGTCATTTCCAGGCGCTGCATTGGGTCGAAGTACAGTTTGAACCCACAAGAAAAACGGAGATTTCTCTAAAGTTTAGAAAACTAAATAAAAGCCATCTAAACTGTCTAACCACATCGACTTGTCTCTTAAAAGAACGCGATTCAAGCGGTTATCACATCCCGACTAAAAACTAATTCTAAAATGTTGATTTTGACCTAATTGTTAGATGCTACACGCAAGCTAACATTTAGTTTCTCAGGATCCTGAGAGCTTATTTCTTTGCTGAGAAAAAATATATTTCTTAGCTGACTTTATAGCACTAGGTTTTTCTGAGCTTAACCGTTTCATGAAATGGTCAAATCTGCTGGATTTAAAAAAGTAGTTTGCCATTTGCACGTTAGCATTAGCTTCCTAGCTTTGCTAAGACATAAGCGCTTTTGAAATTGCGGTTAATCTTAAATTAATAGACTGTGTTAGATTATGGACAAATCAAATAGGTCATTACTTACCCTTGAATCTTCTTGCCTCTTCTTCATTAATTTTGATTTCAGCTTCAGATATTTTTTTAACCAGTTCTTCGGTGGACAGGCTGCGTAAAACCGGGCAGTCCGCCATTTTACATTTCTGGCGCCTTTTCTGTCTAGGAGGAAATACCCCTCCCAACACTGACTCCTACTGGTACAATTTTGTACCATTTGCTCTGATCAGTGATTTTGTACCTCTGAAGGTCCACAGTAAATCACCCCAAGGGTCCATCTCTGTACTACAAGGTACTTTCCCGATAAAAGTACCTTTTAGGTACAAAAGTTGACCTCTATTTTTTTGTGTGTAGGTGGTTGGGTTAAATGCAGAGACGAATTTCGTCTGTGTATGGGAAACATACGCAGATGACAAGATTAGACAATTATTATTATTATTATAGTGGTAAAGATAATTGAAGATGTCTGAATTTGAACAAATTAACCAAAATCTCAAAGCAAACAATGAGAATCTATGTTTGCTTCTCTTAAAAAAAATTGTGCGGTGAGTAAGAAAGAAAGATCGGCGGGCATAAAGTTTATTAATCAGACTTGTTTGTCGAGCCAACGATGACAAAGTCAGTTGTACTTTTTTTTTTATTGCACCACAATCAAGAGTTGTGTCTTATCCTGGAATGAATGACTGATTAGGGTGGGTTAATGACAGATAATTTTCCATTCATTAAACTTCTATTCATGGCCCCAATTACTCACTAATGGCTCATTCAGACTTCTAATTAACAAAACGATTATTTTTTTGCTGTCTTTCCTCCATGAAGGACAACTAAATGTACTCCAGTGGAAGATCAGCAACAAACAAATATTTCAAAGATATTTCTTTGAGTGTGCTATAAAGCTACCGTAATTGCATTTGACGTCATGCTGCTTTTAATGTATGTCAAGAGCACGAATGCTTAATTCAAATGTTTATCATTAGGTTTGAGCATCAGACCACTAAGCAATAAATGCAATTATTGAAAGACAATAAAATGTGATTTTCACAGTGGAAAACTTTGGTTTTGTTGCCTATATTTTTACATACGTATAAAGAAAATACAAGTAGAATTACATTTTCCATGACGTTACAGTGTAAATGCTGAGTGCTAAATAATTTAGCTGAAATTTACTGAATAAATTGAAACTGGAATACTAAAGCTACAGGAAAACAACACAAGCAAAAAAGCTAAAAGTTGTGCAATGGTTTGTAGCTAAAAGGTAAAAACAGCATGGAACTGACTAAATGCTGATGTAAAAAGCTAGCTAAAAGCAGAAGATTGGTAGCTAACAAAAGCTAAATGAAGCCAAAGAGATATCATGGTAGCTAAAAGTTAAAAGTAGCAAAAACACTTTGTAAAAGCTACAAGTAACCAAAGGCTAGCTAAAAACAAAGTGGCATAGAAAATTTTAAATAATGTAGATCAAGTGTGTTAGAAAGAATTTCCAAAGGCAATGGTTTTGAAGAGATGTTAATGTTTTGTTCTATGGGGAAGACACTTGTAAATAAAGTTTAATATTTATGAAACTCTAAAAATTCTTAAAACCAAATAAAATAGCACCCATTCACCAAATAAGCTGAACGCTGTATAGGAACGATTAAATTAACACAAAGTAAACAGAAGTTGTTGTTTTTTTCTAAAATTTACAGAAAAGAAATCAAAATTGTAACAACAATTTAAAAGCTGAACCAGCAATCACATCATATACCAGAAACCTAATGGGGGTGGGGGGGTCTGCATACCAGCCATGTACCATGCCACTGGTGTCTTTCAAGGTAACTTGTAACCACACAGCACTAAGCACTGCTCTATTAAAGTGAAAAGTCATGCAGAGCCGTGCGTCTTCCTGTAAAGGTGGCTCAACTTGTGCCTTAATGAGAGGCATCAAATATTCAGAAGCCCAGCACCAGTGAAGATTTAACACTTGAGATAATTGGAACAGAATACAAAGAAAGGGCATGGTGGTAGTGGTGGGAAAAAAAAGGCTCTTCCTACTCTTTTATTAGCTCTTTCCCAACACATTTCAATCTTTGGGACTTATCGACGCTTTGCAGTCGCCTTGGTGTGATTTCTGAACACACTGACAGGGGGTTGATGCCAACCCACCCTGATGGGCCTTTCTGCCCCAAAGTGAGGTTGTAGCAAAGCTCAATGTTTGCCATGTAACAAGGTAAGCTGGCTTTGCATCTCACTAATGTCACAGAGTAATGTACTGTAATTTGTGCAACAACCTGATTGAGGGATTTAACAACAATAAACAATCAGTTGAGGGATTTAAATGGTAAATGGACTATGCTCATCTTGTCTGCACCTCCAGATGCAGGAAAAGAGCCACCTGCATCATGAAAGACCTCACTCACCCAGCACACTCACTCTTTGCCCCACTCCCCTCAGGACGGAGGTTGAGGAGCATCAAATGTAGAACCACTAGACTGAGGAACAGCTTCTACCCTGAGGCTGTTAGACTCATGAATAAATAAATAATGAAGAATAAACACTGCAAAATATCACATCATGCTGATGCTGATCTGTTTTCTTGTTGCTGTGTTCATCTGTGACCATCTGCTCATACAGACTCATGTTCGTGCTGCTGTTTATAATGATGTTTTTCCACTACATTAGGGCTTAGTGTATTACTAGTTGATGTTTCTCTTAGTTAATCCTAGATGTTATTACTGTTTTTCTCTTGCATTTGTTGTTGGATGTAACTGGGACCCCGTGTACATAATCTCGTTTTCATCACATGTACCACATGCGGTGCAAATGGTAAATGGTAAATGGAGCTTATTTATATAGCGCTTTCCAGCCCCCTGTGAGGAGCCCCAAAGCGCTTTACAATACCAGCCATCCACCCATTCATTCAGACATTCATACACCGGTAGTGGTAGCCTGCCTTGCAAGGCGCCATCCAGACCTACCGGGAGCAACTCGGGGTTAAGTGTCTTGCCCAGGGACACAACGACACATGGTGGGCGGATGCGGGATTTGAACCTCCAACCTTCCGATCAGGGGTCGACTGCCATTACCACTACACCACGGCCGCCCCTGACAATAAAGACTCTCTGACTCTGACTCAAGATACTCAAAGTGCTTTACATTACAATCTATGCCCTCATTTATCAATTAATACATTTACTCATTTAACTTGGCAGTGGTGGCGCAGAGGTTAAGAAGGTGCGCTTGTGATTGGAAGATCACCGGTTCAAGCCCTGGTACTGACAACATCAAAAATGTGGGTGGGATAAGTGAAGCGGTCACACTTGTCTATGAGGAAAATAGTTTAAGTCCTATACGGCACCTCACACCTGTCTCCACCCTCATCTGCCCCACTCTGGGCCCTTGAGCAAGGCCCTTAACCCACACCATCTGCTCCCCCGGGAACCCTAGATATCAGCTCTCTGCTCCACACAGAGGGCTGTGGTAGCTCGGTGGTCTGTGGTTGTGTCGGGAAGGGCATCCGGCGTAAAAACAATTGCCAAGTCTTCATGCGACTAGTTCGTGTGGTGACCCCTAACGAAGGGAGAAGCCGAAAAAAAAGATTTTTTTTAAAACTCATTTTTCATTCATTCATTCAACCTTTATTTAGTCAGGTAAATCTTTTGAACCTCATGGGCTCATTTACGAAAGCGACCTGCTAAAACTAAAGAACAATGAACAGCAGTGATAGAATTTCATTAAACAATAAACAAACAAACAATAAACAATAGAAAACAAAAAGAGAGAAAAAAACAAAAGATTTTTTTTTTTTTTTTTTTTTAACAAAGTATCAAAAAACTAGCAAAACATTATAAGGTAGACGTATAAAATCAAAGACAGGAACAAATCTGCATTGGTTTTTGCCAGGATTCCAACAGACAACAGAAGGAAGATTGATGCAACTTTGTTTCACTAAAACTATTGGTTATCCACAAAGATAATTGCTAAACTGCTCATCATACATAAAGGTTTACTGTATATATTATTTAACACGATACTTTTAGTTTTGTGTGGACGCAAAACTGAATTTTTTTAAAAAATGATGATGACGTCTAACTTGGGGTGCACCAATAAATCGGCCGGCCGATTTATCGGCCCTGATTTCCTTAATTTTGGGAAATCAGAAATCGGCCAATGCTTGCATGAGAAACCGATTTTACAGATTTCTTTAGTTTTAACAACAATTGTCTAAACTTCATTAATATTTCAGAGCACTACCTTGTGACCAGTTAAAACAAGTTGGTATTGTTTCTAGAAAGTTACAAACAGATTCATAACTCAAGCAGTCAGAACTATGATTTATCCCGTGGGCTTTGATTGAACAGTGTTTCTCAGTTATTGATCCGGCTGACTGCTTCTTATCTTGCTCTTTTATTACTGGTTTACTGAAGGCATCGGGATAGGCTCAGTGGTTTAGAAAGCTTTGCTCAGAATACCAGCTCTGGGGAGTTTTAAAATCATGTGAGCTAGAAAAGTACATTAAAAACAGTTATTTTGTGTAAACAACTTTTATTCAGTTGTTCTTTAAAGCAGCTCTCATTGATACATGTTTTCTTTATTTTAATGTGCATGATTTCTTACAACTTGTATCATTTTAGAAAGACAACTAACAAATGTCCACAGGACAGGCGGCTTTGTGTCAAAGAAAACAATATTTAAATCAACGATGGTGGCCACTATTACAACACAATGATTATTCTCATCTTGAAGGACATAATGGTCAAAAATGGCTTAAAATGTTGACGCTATAAGGAATGAGCGCAGAAAGAAAACTGATTAGGACTTATCAAACTGGCTAATCTGGGTTTATGATAAGCTGCAGTCGTAGTTAATTTGATTTTAAAACTACGTAATGGGAACTATTTGGTTAATGGTTCCTTAAATTTATAGCGGACTCATGTCTCTATCTTCAGAGTTGCGGTAAAATGAACTGATGCCACCAAAAAGAACTGCTTTGAGCTAAAGGAAAGGAATGAAAGTCAAGAAGGACCATTTACGTGGACCAGCAGGAATAAAGCCATGGCTTATTTTCACTTCTACAAGCCCAGTCTGATAATACAATTAAAACACAGATTTCATTGTGTCCATAATGAGAAGCTTATCTGGGAGATGGTTCCTGCCAACACTAATGGAGCTCAAGATCCAGCCAAAGATTTTGCAGTCTAAAATGAGCTGATACGTGAAAGGGAGGAGATGATGACTTGTGTTTTCAGTCAAACCAACCTGATCATTGATCAGTCGTATCACTTTTTTGGTGCTGCGTTCTGTATTGAAGCAAGAAGGAAGTTGGGTTTTATATATAGAAACAGGTTTGCACAACAAAGAAAATGAAAACCTGTTCCCATGTTGTATTAAAATGAATGAAATATTTGTCAAATTATGCACATGACCCTTGCGCTCTCTCTCAAAATGAACCGGAACAGCATTCTGATGCTTTTCAGGGATCGATCACCATTGTCTGTGGAAAACCTCAAAAGAGATGAAACGACGAGTTTCTCCATTGTTACTGTACCCTTGAGCTCTGTTACAGATGAAAGGTTGGGCCCAAACTCAGGACAGTGGTGGTGTTGGCAATAATAAGGTTTTTACTTCAAAGGGAGATTCCTAGATGGTTTGCAGGCAGACGAGTGGAGAAACAGGCAAGTATTTAATGATCCTGCAGCAGTAGAAAGAGGTAAACCGTGGTAATCATGGAAAACAAGTTTAAGCTGGTTTAATAAGTATCTACCTCGGTGAACACAAAACATGTCAGTGAGAGTACTGTCACGGCAGCATACAATTCACTAAACCTTTATTGACTTGAGGCATGACAGGTAAAGCTTTTGTGCTCTCTGCACATTTCTGTCAGGTCGATTTATGATTTTTCACATTTCACAAAAAAGAACACCAAAACAACACGTCTTCATTGTACGTTTACCTTCACTTCCTAATCCACATCTGTGGCATCAGTGGTGCTTGGTTCATTTCTTTTTATCTACAGCTACATCAGTATGTTAGCTTCTATTACATTAAGGAATATCATTTTTCGCCATATACCGTAAGTCACACTTTTTTGCAAGTCCTGTAATTTATACAGTGAAATGATTATGTTTTTTCCCCCCCATATTTATAACCCACTTTTTGGCTGAGATCTGACATGTTCATTCATTCGGACATGGAAAATATTGAACACTACCATTTTCAGCCACTAGAGGGCCCTCGACTAATATGGCAAGCCAAGTGTCTCATTAATAGGTAAAAGTGACTATTCATTATTTGGCTTGCCATATAGGCCACCTTTGTCTCGCTTCAGAACTCCTGGAGCAAACGCCAAATCAGATGTATTTTGTCGCGCTGCCCAGGCGAAATGCAGCTGATTTGACGGTCAAAGTGTATTTATTAAGGAAAAGTTAAACTGAGACACACCTTTAATATAATTTTGAGCAAACAAATAATTCTTTTAAGTGTTAATCTTGTTAAATTCTTGTTAAAGTCCTTCCGTGCACGCTCCGGTGACCGCCATTTGACAGCCAATCGATATTTGGCACAACATCGGCCCATGTTTCTGGGTGATCAGCGGTGATGCGGAATAGATGTGACTTATTTGTGTTTTTTTCCACTTTATCAGACATATTTGGACTGATGCAACTTATATGGAGATGCGACGTGTACGGAGGAAAGTACGGTAAATTTGAAGAACAGAAAACAAGGGCCACTGGTTTTGACATTACCTTAAGCTGCAATAACAAGCCTATAATTGTTGACTATGATCAGAATTTTGCAAACGAGACATTTGTTCCCTGCAGAAATTGTGGGCCCAACTTTTTCCACGTACACAAAAACATCTTTAGATTTTAGTAGTAAAGCAAAGTAATGGTTCTGAGGGATAAATAATAATAAGAAAAAAATCAATGAAACATTTAAGTCATAAAACAAAAACTACTGAGAAAATCAATAACAGCAGCTTTACAACATCAAGAGGTGTTTGACAGTGTGACAGAGAACTGTGTGCTTTGGGATCAATCTTTCTAATTAACTGTTTCACATGGCAAAGCTCTTCAAACTTTTACTTAACCTGTCAATACAGACCAAATCCATACATTTAGCTTTGATCTCTTCAACCACTTTAACAAATTCACAGTTACTCTACACATTATTTGACTAAATCAGACTCAGTTCTTGTGCGGTGTTGGAATCATTAGTGGTAGCAGCAGTTATTGCCATGAAACAAAGTAAAGTCAAGTAAGTCCTTCAGACCAACTTCATAATTAGGTTAGCTGAAGTCAAGCACAGCCACCATTGATTGTTATAGCAGCACATCAATAGAAACCCTGCTCTGCTGCTTTCTTCATCTATTTTTTCAAGACACAACAAAGAACTTCATCCAATAAAAGTTGTTTTATGTACTTTATATTTTGCTTTCATTGCCTAAAAGTGGCTGCAGATTTGTTCTTATTATCCCGTTGTAATAAACAAATTTTAAAACCAGCCCTGACATTGTCAGTAATGTTGTCATTTTAACCATTTACAAAACCCAGAGTAGTAAAATGAAAAGCAAGAGACTTGGGCCACTCAAGTAAAAAATAGTTTACAGTATGTACAGGGTCATCATGGGGAGTGGAGATGATCTGTAGGAGAGACGAGATAGGAAGGATTTTATTTTTGAATTAACGGTGCTAAGGAGTAGATTATTTGGCTTACAGTGTTGTTTGCAGGCTCAGAGAGAAGGGCTGAGGATTCCAGGATCAGTAGGACTGCAAAAGTATGGTGAAGAGGCAGGATGGAGAGTGGCAGGGCGGACAGAAAAACTGCATGTTCGATGTTTTGTTGTTCACTTATTGCAGAGTTTGAAGATGCAGGTTGCTAAGGTTCCTTCTGTTTAACATAATTATTATTATTATAACATATGAAGGCATTATAACATATGAAGGCACAAGACATTCCTTGACAGTCCTTGCGGCACAAAGAACATGAGAAACCCTAGGGTTCCTTCCATGTGTCCCTTACTTCCATTAACAGAAGTAAGGAACTGTAGGGGACTCCCATTGGGTTCCTTCCTTCTGTTAAACATATGAAGGCACAAGGAGACCTGACACTCTGAGGACAAAGACCCAGGAACTAGGGTCTGGAGACATGAGCTACAACAACCACAAGGAGAACACAAGGTTAGACACGCTTTCATCAGAATCTCTTTTTTTTCAAGGTTGTATATGTACCATAAGGTTACAAATGTTCCATCATTGACTTGTGGTTTCACCCGGCCTTAAATACCCGGGAAGGCTCATTAGCTGCATGGGAAACAGCTGCTGGTAATTAGCTCCACCCTGCCACTCAGGAAGCTGCAAGAAAGGTAGTTTTGTATGGAAAATACTAGAATCCTCACACCTTAGTGCCTCTCCGGCAGATCTAATAAGCAACTCTTCTCCCCACCGACTTGTCGTTTTGGGTAGATTTGACTCTGGACTTAAGATAGTTGAATAATAGGTGGCAACTGTTGGTGACAACAAGCAAAGGGAAATTGTACTCTTGTGTTGCTGGAATTTTTAATTAGTTAAACATTTTCAAGATAAATTTTCTCCCAAATAGACCGTTAAGTATGTTTGGAACTGGTCGCAAACCTTTCTCAATCCAATTTAATTAATGAGGTCTGAAAACATGAGATTAAGGTACTAAACGCATCAGTGTCACATGAAATTTTACAGTACTGCTCTGAAACTATTATAGGCTCAAAGACGTAATACAGCTCACTTCATAGGAAGAAAGTATTTTGTCTTGCAAATGTAATCTTTTCCAAATCTGAATCCTTTTCTGCCACATATGCTGCTTTGCCGTTGGTAACAGTGGTGTAGTCCATGTGATATGCAAGCATAAGTACGTAGTATACCCGCTAGAAAAGCTTGTGAATTTTAGTGTACCCACTTAAAAGTGCCCAATGACATGAGCCCATGTCATGTATCATTGCCAGTGATATATGACATGGGCTTGTGTCATTGTCAACACATTTGGAACATTTTATCGATACTTCTGAACTTACTACTTAATACTTGAACATGTTTTGCTTTGATACTGTTTTATAAGTTCTATAACTTTTTTAATACAAAGCCGACTGTGGTACAAAGTTTGGTGTACATTTATTCAAATAAAAGCATCAGAAATTTTTTGAAATGCTCAATATGCTTAAAGGGGACCTCAGATGCATTTTTTAAAATTTTATGTTATTTCTTTGTGCTATCTAGACCCTATTCCTTCAATTTAATGCACAAAATAATTATTAGATAATCAATTATACCCTTTTTAATTCTGCCATTTTTAACTTTCGTTTTGAACGACCGGTTTCTTGAAGTCCACGCCCTTCAACGATCTGTTCACGCCCTCTGTAACAGCCAGTATCTGTAATGTGTTGTTGTTTTAAAATTAGCTCTTTTTTTATTACTCATTTGACTTACTGTTAGTGTTAGCTTAAGATAACTTACCGAAACCCGTCTGAGCGCGCCGCAGTTTGCTGCTCCTTTTAGCATTAGACCACCCGAATCCGAAGCTAATGTTAGCTTGTTCCTCTTCCGGTTTTCGCCAGCTCCGCTCGTGAAGCACGCGGAGATTTTGGGAGTTATCGCTGTTCCAGTGAAGACAACACAAAGTTCACCAAGTGTCTCCCGTAAATTAATCTGTAAGGAGAAGGTCCTCTTGCTGCGAGCCTGCTGCGAGGCTGCTGCAAGGCTGTACAGTTGAAGCTCCGCTCCATCGCGCCGGAAGAGGGTCCCGTCGAACCCGGTCCTTCCGCCTGTGGTCCGCTCGTTTAATTTTTGCCGGCTGCGCGTTGGCAGCGATCGCAAATACACTAAAAATTGAACTAAAACATAAAAATAACAATTATACTTTATTTATAAAGCCATTTAAAAAAACACAGCTGCAACAAAGTGCTGTACACATGAAATTAAGAACATATAAACAAAAGATGAGATGAAATCATGAAAAACAACAGTCATGTGTTTAATACAGAAGTGGGTTGAGCCTAACCAGGGGTTGCTAGGTGAGGGGCTGGACTCAGGTTTGATCTGATTGGCTGGCGGCTTGTGACGTCAATAAATGCAGGAAGTGTGAATCCTGGTGTATTTATCAAAAATAAATAAATCTACTTAGAGTAAATAAACCACTGGGTGCATTTTTTTGGCACAAGGACTGTTTTTTTATGAAGTAAATACCCAAAGTTTAGTAAAAAAACATTAAAAAGTGAATTTTGCATGTGTGGTCCCCTTTAAAAATCCAAACAAATTAACAATTACATTGTACTAACCGGTGTACTTTGGTTTCTAAGCACAGTATACCCACTACAATAATGTAGACTACACCACTGGTAAGTGAGGCTCCACTCGGCTCTTCCCTTCTTGGTTCTTCTCAGTGGAGGCTGAACTGTTTCCCCGCTATGTGGGTGGGATTGTAACAGGGTTTTTTTTTGTGTGTGTTTTCGAACCACTCTGCCCATTATGGTACTTAATCACCTTTTAATCGGACTTCAGTTTCTTTAGCTTATCCTGGCACTGCTTATAAGTCCAGGTGTAGCCATGCTGTATCGCAATATCTCTCGGTAAATGCTCTTATTTCTCATGGCACCGACCGTCAACACGATGAGAAGGTGGAGGTTCAGATGTAGTTTTCAGTTTTGCTGGACGCGTCATTCAGTCATGTAGCACCGCTGACCAATCGATGGCTGCTGTCTGCTTCTGTTAAAATTGGCCCTTCAGAGTAGCCTGCTTGGAACCACAAACAAGGTGATACCATAAACCGAGCTGAGTGGAGTGGATACCAACAGTGGAGAGGCCCTTAACTGGTAAAGTGCCGATATTCACCTTTAAGGTTGGAACTGGGCTATGGGGCAAAGGGTGATGTCTCACATAATTTTAAAATTTAGATTGATTCTTGGTTGAAAAGAAAAATGTCTTTAAGATAAAAATAAAAAAAGTCCACTTGCAAGGAAGAGCTTAAGCGTCAACACCAAATGGCCACTATTGTTGCTCCACAAGGTTGGTTTAATAAGAAAAGTGATGTTTTTATGTTCATGTAACAATAGAATTCACTACATTTTCTTTTACACCACACATTCAGTCATCCATTGTTTTCTCCTTTTGCTCCAGATCTTATTTTATTTTTAGGTTGTTTCTTGTTGTGTCCCCTGACACCGGCGTCTCCCTGCAGGCCTTTCCATAATCATGTAATCCACCCGTTCACCTTCCTAAATCTCCCTTATATCAACCTGAAAGTTGTCCTCGGGGTGCTGAGGCCTGCTAACAAAGCAATAACCTGCAGTTGAGCTAATACTGTGAATCCTTCAATCCTTCATCACTGATAGGGGAAGGATCTGTAGGGAAATCGCTGGGGAGAAAGACCACTTCCTCTTGTACACACAAATGCCTCGATGGCCCTTCCTGTCAGAACCACAGAAGCCTTATATTTGTGTTGTGTGTCAACACATCATTTAAATGCAAATGGTTAATCATCTTGTCTGTAGCACACATCCTTGTAGGAATTTGTTCAGCAGAGATGAATGCCATTATTAGGTGTGAAGCAAAGCGATCTCAGGTACGATCAAATAATTAAAGCTGCATTTTTATGCTGCTGTGCGTTATCATCAAATTGCCAAGGGACAAGTTAGCTTCATTTATGTGTAGCCAAATAAGGGATGAATTTGTGCAAGGGAACATCATTATTTAACAAATTGTTTTGAATGTGTTATTTTATAGCCAGATGAGTACCATTGCATTACTTTGTAAAGGTAGTGGGGTCTGTACTATTAAAGATACATGTTTTATAGTAATATTTATTACTTGTCACCAAAAGGCGAAGAATATTTAACTGTGTCCGTGTGTGTGTGTTTGTGTGCATATATTCTAACTCGTGAATTAAACGTGCAAAATCTAATTATTAAATGTATATCTGCAACTGTTAATCCATTGGAGTCAACCTGATTCAAATGTCATCACCAATGTACCTTAAAAACACAAAGATGAATACAATTCAGTCAGTTCAGCAAATATTGACCAAATATTTGAATACAGTAGCTAAGACTGATCTCAAACTCATTCTGAGCCCTAAATGATTGTACAGTTTTGTTTAAAATGTTGCCATTAACTGTTTTGAGTCAACTCTGTGTCTTTTAGCAAGACATCTCATGAATCACTTGACTACTTTTGATGATATAATCATTGGAGGTACATCTACAGCTTAGTATGCTTTGTAACCTGTCCAGCTAAAGATGGCTGCCACACCCAATAGCAAACACAAAAATGTCAATGAGTCAGTCAATTTGACAAATATTTAGCTAAAATTTGGCTTAAGTGTAAGAGAGTTATTACCAAAATATACTTCAAGTGATGCTTATTGAAGAACATTTTTGAATAAAACTACACCTCTTGGTGTCAGCCCTATTTGATTGCTAGCAAAATATAACATGAACTACTGGAGGGATTTTAATGAAACTTTTAGAAAGTAACCATTGGAATGACCTCTACAACTGATTATTCTTTTGGAGTCAATTCAAAATGGCTGACACAGCTATAGTCACTGGGCAGCTGTGGCTGAGTGGTTAGAGCAGTTGTCCTCCAATGGGAGAGTTGGGGGGTTCGATTCCACCAGAAGTCACAAGTTGAAGTGTCCCTGGGCAAGACACTGAACCCCTCATTGACTCCAATGTGTGTCCCATGTATGAATGTGATCTAAAACACTGTTTAGTCTACAGATTCAGATTAGCTTTGTAGAGTTATAGTAGAGTGCTGTATGAATGGGTAAATGAGAGCACAGATTGTAGTGTAAAGTTCTTTGAGTATCTTGATTATCATATATTTCCACCATACACGTCACACCGCACTATAAGTTGCATCAGTCCAAATATGTCTAATAAAGTGGAAAAATCCATAAATACATATCATCTATTACTGTATGTGTCACTGCTGATGCATTGTGTTTGTTACGCGTCACCACCAACAACCTGGAAATGTGGGCCGAACCTTGAAATGTGGGCCGAACCTTGAAATGTGGGCCGGTGTTGTGCCAAAAAATCGATTGGCTGCCAACTGGCGGCTGTGGGGGCATGCACGGGAGGACTTTAACAAGAATTTAACTAGTTTAGCACTTAAAAATAAATATTTGTTTGGTCGAAATAATAGCAAAGGTGTGTCTCAGTCTAACTTTTCCTTAATAAATGTACTTTGACGGTCAAATCAGCTGCAGTTTCAAAAGCCGATACGCTGAAACATGAACGCGAAGAGGACGACTTGCTGTCCATTTCCTCGAAATTTAACAAGATAACCACCTAAAAACAATTATTTGTTAGCTTGATTTTATAGTAAACGTGTGTCTCAATTGAACCTTTCCTTAATAAATGCACTTCAGTGGTCAAATTAGCTGCATATCGCCAGGGTGGCACAGTGAAATGAAGCTTATTTGATGGTTGCCCCAGGCAGACAACTGTGGTAGGCTGTGGCAAGCCAATTGGGTCATTAAGTGTCACCCCAAGTTGCTCCCGGTAGGACTGGAAAGCGCCTTGCATGGCAGTCTGCCGCTACCGGTGTATGAATGTGTGTATGAGTGGGTGGATGGTTGGTATTGTAAAGCGCTTTGGGGCCCCTCATAGGGGGCTGGAAAGCGCTATATAAATAAGCTCCATTTACCATTAATAGCCACTTTTGCCATTACATGACACAACGGCATGCCATACATTGCCTGCCATCTAGCGGGTGAAAATGGTAGTGTTCAATATTTTCGGTCAGAATGAATAAAAATTGTCATATCTCAGCCAAAAATTGGTTTATAAATATGGGAAAAATCCATAAATACATTGCTTCAGTGTATAAGTCACAGTGCATGCAAATTATGCAACAACAAAAAAACACGACTTATACAGAGAAAACTGTAGTAGATATAAAGGCGCTATATAAGTGCAGTCCATTACAAAATTGAGCTAAAATGTGATGTGGTGAAAGCTGAAAGTTATGCAAGGCATTTTAATTTGTCAGTGTACTATGCAATGCGTTTTATTTTATATACTGGGGGAGAAAATGAGTACTTGCATTGTAATGCCAGGATCAGCATTTAACCTTTTTTTGACACCAATGCATTAGACACTCTTCTTGTTCTGTATAAACACCAGGGAATAGATACTCTGAGACACCAATTACTGCTGGTAGTTGAAGTCTTCACCACCGCCCAAATTGTGGGGAGGGGCAAAGAGTTGCACACACTGGAAGTGTATGTTAATAAGGAGAGACAGATTTTGAAGCAGAAGCTGCATTTTGTAGATTTCATATCTTCTCGTATCAGAGGTCACCGTTTGTTTATTATTGCCCCAACTGTCGTCCTTTTCAAGCTTATTTCACTGAAGTGGAGCGTGATGAAACAAATGCATAAATATTGAAAAGCCTCAGTATTTTCCATTGTATTGACAATGATGGATCATGTGTTGTATGTCATGTGACAAGATGAATAACTAACAGGTCTATGAATTTCCTCTCACTGAAGCCCCTTGGAAGTTCTGACTATCAAAGCCACCTGACATGGCTTTTTAATGCTTATATTCTTAAACATTTAGCTTGTTAAATACTACTGAAATATGTTTTGGAAGAAAGGGCGATAAGGTTTGCAAATATAATGCAGAATGAGGGAGATACTGCTTCTCAATAATCCCTTGTGATGACTGAACTCAAACCAAAGGCAACAGCATTTTGTCTCCGAGCGTTTTATTGTTTTTGAATAATTTTGCACTTGCTGGATTCATTACTGCCTTTATGGTCATACTAGAGAAAAAGATACATGTTTGTTGTGTCAGAAAAGACAATGTATTCATTTCTGTGCTTCGGGCATGATGGTAACTGTTTCCAAAGCTGTATTCACCAGTCAGAGAGGTCATTTCCTGCCGTTTCTTTTATGCATGGCTCCCTCAAGACTGAAAAGTGCTGGCTTAGTTAAAGGGGTAGTCTAGTCATTTTTAAAAGTATGTTCTGGGAAGTCAGTAGTTAGTACCTTATCAGCCATGACATTATATACCTTATCAGCCATGACATCATTATATATAACAGAGTATGAAGATAATTTATCTTCATACTCTGTTATATATAATGAAGACTTGTTCCTTTATCTTGGATAAAGGAACAAGTCTTCGTCTAGACTAGGCTAATGGCTAGTCAAACAAGGGCTTGTTAACATTTTTCAGGCTTCTAAAACAACTTTCTCAAAACGGTGTGAAATAATGCTACATAAGCTAATAAATGTCTACAACTTTGCATGACATCATTTGCAGCCACTGCCCCAATGGTGTAGTCTATGCGATACGCAGGTATATAGAGTATATCCATTAGAAAAGCTTGGGAATTTCAGTACAGTATACTGTACCCACTTAAAAGTGCCCAATGATATGTGACGTATCATTGGGCATCTGTCATTGTCTACACATTTGGAACATTTTAAAGACACAATGACACTTCTTCTGACACACTTTTCATTAACAAAAATCTCAAAGTACTACTAAGTGCAACTAAAATCAAAGATCAAATAAAAGCAAGTGATAATTAAAAACAATGATAATATCAACTAAGATCAAAGATAAAATCATGTGGAGGCAGAGTAGGCTCGCTTAAAAAGAAAGGTCTTTAAGCCTTGTTTAAAGTCAACCAGTGACTGTGGAGCTCTCAGGTAGTCAGGGAGGGAGTTCTATAGGCGGGGGGCAGCCACACAGAATGCCCGGTCTCCCATGGTCCTTAATTTGGTTCGCGGAATGTGAAGGAGATTACTGTTCTGTGATCGTAGAGACCGGGTGGATGAATATGGTGCAAGAATGTCCTTTAGATAATCTGGTGAAGTTCCGTGTAAGCATTGGTGTGTAATGAGAGCAGTTTTGTACTGAATTCTGTAGGTGACAGGAAGCCAATGGAGGTTATGGAGAATGGGTGTAATATGTTCAAATTTACGAGCTCTCAATAAAATCCTTGCTGCACTGTTTTGAATATATTGAAGCTTCTGAAGGTTTTTGCCAGGGATTCCAATAAACAGGGAGTTGCAGTAGTCGAGCCTGGAGGAGACAAAGGCATGGACGAGTTTCTCAGCATCAGAAAAAGTCAGAGATGGGCGAAGTTTGGAGATGTTTCGAAGATGGAAGAAGCAGGTTTTAAACAGATGCTTAAAGGTGGGGTATGTAACATTGTAATGTAGTCTGTAACTTTTCAAACAATATATTTTTTTTAACATATTTCTTCACTCTGTCACTATCTATTGACAGACTGATTTTAGACAAAGTAATCTCTGAAAAAAACTATAGTCCCCTTGCTTCTCTATCAGCATTTATAAAAACACTGAAAACACAAGAGTGACCAGGACACTGACCAGCCAATAAAAACAGAGTTGTTTGTCACGCCCCAACCCACGCCCCCACCTGTCCCAGCCGCAGCTCGTTCTCATTCAAAGGATTGCAAAGCGATGCAGGACTGTTTTTTATGTGACACAAAATGTATTAAATATCCCTTCTTTATCCCAGAGCTGGACTTTTATTTAGTTTTTTTGCCAAAAGCCAAGTGATCGCTTCATCCTTCACTGACAGGAATGAGGAAATGGATTTGTCACGACTCACGAGCGAATTAAAACATGTCCAACGTTGCTTTGTGAACCTCTGCTGATTTCTGCTGGATTTTGTGTTGTTGGATGAGTGATTCATGGTTTTATTATATTTTTTAAACAGTTATATTATCATATAAACACAGAACCTCGGAGCGCAGAGACAGGAGGTGGAGCATTCCAGACATTCCAAACCTGCACTGACAGACATGAGGAAGTCACGAGCGAATTAAATCATGTCCAAACGTTGCTTTGTGAACCTCTGATGATTTCTGCTGGATTTTGTGTTGTAGGACTAGCGCTCCATGGTTTTATTTTATTTTATTAGAAGGTTTTATTACCATAAACACAGAATATCGCAGCGGCTCTGAGCAGACAGCAGCAGGGGGCGGAGCAGATCCCAAGTTCAGCAGAAGCACGGACTGTGCCATATATGGCTCTGAGGGGAGGGAGCAGAATGCTTTTCTGCGCTGAAAATATTTCTAAGTCCCAGAGTGTTCAAATATCGCAGACCCTACCTTTAATGTGATTTTCAAATGTAAGATGAGTCCATTTTTATTCCAAGATTTGTAAAAGAGGTGGAGAGGGGGATGTCTTGTCCAGAAAAGGAAATAGTTTTTATAGTTGATGTTTGTACCTGGTGAGGGGTGCCAATCAGTATGGCCTCAGTCTTGGAGCAGTTTAATTGAAGAAAGTTCTGATTCATCCATGCCCTTATTTCCTCCAGGCAGGTAGAGAGGGCAGTGAGTGAAGATGGAGATGACAATGGTGATGATGATGATGCTCCAGTCCTGATGTAAAGCTGTGTATAGTCGGCATAACAGTGAAAAGAAATGTTGAACTGATTAACAATTTGACCTAAAGGCAGCATGTAAAGGGAAAATAGCAGGGGCCCCAGAACTGACCCTTGAGGGACACCACAGGAGACACAGGCTGTCTGGGAAGTGGCATTGCCAAGACTAACACATTCCAGCCTATTGGATTGTGATGCTGTCTCACTTGTGGAGGTTTGTTCCAGGTTCCTAGCTGCAGTGTGGGATCCTCTGCACTTTTGTGCATGAAGAACAGCCTTTTTAAGTTCAAAGTTTTAGTCTATCCATTGCGCTGTAAGACTAATCATGCTAAAGGCTCGGTTATAGTCGCACTTTGGTCCGCAAGCTGGAGCGCGCGTGCTGCGCGCGCACTCACTCAGCCGTGCGGCTTCATGCGTTTACAGTGTCGCACAGTGGGGCGTGGCAAAGTGCTGTTATTTTACTGACCAGCAAGTGGCAGTGCCCTCTAAAACCTGTGCATATGTTGCAAGAAAGGGTGTAGAAGAAGAAATCTACCGTAGAAGAAGAACTGTTTGAAATCACACAACAACAAAAAATTGCTTTCCATTCGCGTGCTGAACTGTTAGAGGGGTATAGAACAACAGTTATTGTGTCTTGCGGTTTTAATGCATGGAGCGGAGGAGGAAGCGATCACGTGACTTTTGGCACCAAAAAAAAAAAAGTCCAGATGTCCAAGGAGAATTTAATAAATTTTTGTCACATAGAAAACATTCCTCCATGCGTCGCAACGCCGTCTCCACGACCACAGCGGCACAGACAGCTGCAGGCTCTGGCGTGAAGAGTGTGAAGGCTGTCGGTGAGGTCCCCACCCGACCTGTCAATCAAAGTAGCGCCCACGGTGCGCGCACTAGCCTTGCAGAGTTTCAAAAAAATCAGAGGTGCACGACACGCGCCAAACCGACGCGCGGGAACTACGCGCAGGGGCGGGGACAGTGATATTGCGTCACTTTTGGCGTGCGCACCATCGCGCCCTATGCGACGCGTCAACCATAAACCAGGCTTAACGGGGCTGACACGAAGTCCAAATGTCTGTGGTAAAACTCACCCAACAAGTCGTGCTATCGGCTATTAGCTTCTCAATGACGTCGGAAATGACAGCTTGTAACTCTGGTAACGTTACATCGGAAAAATATCTCCAACTGGGGACGATGTAGCGAGGCTCAACGTAGTCCATAAATCTTCGGAATCTGACATCCTCAACAACAAAAAATAAAACTTCCACACTGCTGTCATTTTGAATGTTCCTCTCTGCCGTGCGATTGGGTAGGCGCACATGAAATCATCGCATTGTGCTGCTGCTGCAACGTCATCACGTTGTGCTGACGTTGTGCTACCTGCCATTGCAAGCAAAAACAGTGCCTTTTATATAGGCAAGTTATTTTAATGGAATGACTGATGTCCAATATTGAACTTTAATGTTAATAGCGGCTGATACGATACCATGCCGATAATATTGTGCATCCCTAATGCAATAGGTTTTATAAGTATTGCCACCAAAAATAACTGGTGTGTTTGAGCAGCACACCTCATCCCAATTGCTCCCCGGCGCGCTTTCTATAGCTGCCCACTGCCCCACCTGGTGGTGATTGGGTTAAATGCAGAGTCAAATTTCGTCTTGTATGGAAACATACACAGATGACAAAAATGTGACATTATTATTATTATTATTATTATTATTAAATATTAGCCTAGCTTGGTTAAGACTTTGGTGTCTTTCTCCATGTGATCTATGCCTGATGCCATGCCTGATACTAAACTAACTACTGTACTGGGAATTATTTGGTGGAACATTCCTTCACATGCATCACTGTAAGAAGTAATCAGAGAAAACATGCTATGGTACTCTTCTTTAAAGCTGAGACCAGATTTACATCGTAAAAGCCTTCGTCTTTCTCACCATTCAGCTTCCTACTGCTTTGTTCAAACAGTTCAGCACATCACATGGCTAATAATTCACCCCGAGGCACTGAATGCATGATCTTAGTCAAGGCACCGCCCTTTTTTGCGTACAGTACGTGGTGTTGGACCGAGCTCTTGTCAAAATGCATTTTCTCCCTAAAGCTTTTTAGAATTCTCTATCCAAGGACAAATCAATTAGGAGTGAACGACAGGCAGATGGTTTTGAAGGATGTCAGTGCTTGTGCCTCAGGTGAGAGGCATTGGATGGCAGTGAGCAACTGTCAAGTAGGATACTCGTCTGAACGATCCCCCCTTGTCATCTACACACACACACACACGCACACACACG
>JBBPBX010004195.1:27571-50245 GCA_038048925.1 Garcialebias charrua | reverse complement strand
TAGCTTAGCTTCTCAACTTAGCTGCTTTTAACAATCCAAAAATGCGATTTTGGACTGTTAAAATGGATTTTAAATAGAAAAGAGAAAGGGAAGGGTGAGTGTAGAGCCTGTTGAGCCATTTGTCATCCAGTGTCTTCACTAGAAAGAGAGAGACCCGAAGAAACGATCAAGCCGATAAATGAAACTGAGGTTGATCATTTTCATTTATCATGCGATTAATTGATTTATTGTTTATTGCAATAGGCCTAGTAACAAATTAAATAAGCATGGGTCACTTTGTTAGAAATATATTGTCTTAATGAGTAAAAATTAAGAGGTCACATACATCAGATTTGTTTAGAGCAAGTTTTTACTCAGAAACACTAGTACTGTATGTAGTACTACGACTACATACTGGATAAAAGTAGCAGTTAGTTCTGTGTGGTTGTAAATGTGCTCCACTTGAGACTCCATAAAACATCGCCATCAAGCAGCAGTGGAATGGGATCAGCTACTGGATATTCCTGCTGAGGCATTTCATCTGCTCAGACACACCTGGCTTTGATGTGCGAGCTCAGTGAAGTCCTCAGAGTCCACAGCTTATGTAAGTCAGCAAGCTAAACCTCGCCTGTTGTAGTCAATGTCATGTAGTCGTGCTTCTGAAGCTTTTCACGCTGCAGCTCGGATGACGCCCTCAACGCTCTAGTCATCCGAGGGGTTCCATGTTCAAAGGGCTCATTAATTAGGAGCTTAATAACTTGAAATGCTAAATTAATTTAACATCCAGTGCAATTCTCCCTATAAATGTGTGTTACAGGGTTGGACAGAGTTCAACCATCAGCCTAATGTTCCTTAAGATGGATGGACTCTTTCAGAGAACTTAATTTCTCCCGTACTGATCACAGAAATGAACTCCGATTCAGTTTATGGTTTGATTAAAATTCGGTTATAAGAAAACATGTTTTAAAAGGTACCGCTGGCATAAGAGGTCTTCATCGTGACTCAAAATAAAATAGCTCATATTTGGACGCATGACGCCGGCAACTTGTAGTCATAATTTACCTTCAGCTGTTTTCACATTTCATCATATAATTATTCTGTACCAGTGAACACCATTTCAGCTGTCATCCAGTCATAAAAGCTGATGGTGATTAAAGTTTTAAATTTAAATTTTAGCTGAAAGATATGCTCAGTTATGAAGAAGCTATCACTGCAAAGCCATTTTATTTGCAGTTATTTTTGTTGCAGATTTGATAAGTCGACTGCCTGTTTGTGTGCTATATGAAGTACAGCACAGTACGTCTGTTTTAATTCAATTAAATTCAATTCAGTTCATTTATATAGCACCAACTCACAACCGAAGTCATCTCAGGGCACTGAACAGCAACATTCATATACATAAAAATACCTTAAGTCATCTGCTTCAACCGGCTGGGTCAAGAATCACATGCTGATAGAAATAATGTTCAACAAAAACTATTCAATTGTAACAAGTAATTTAAGGAAATGAGGAACAAAAACTATTCAATTGTAACAAGTAATTTAAGGAAATGAGGAACAAAAACTATTCAATTGTAACAAGTAATTTAAGGAAATGAGGTCAATTTGTCCTCCAGTAGTCTAGTAGTTTTAATGCCACTGTCCTGTTTGACGCAAAATAATGCAACCTCCATTGTAAAACAAATGCAGTTATTGAATTATTTTTTTTTAAATCACCCATTAAAGTTTGATTTGGTGGCACCGTTGGTAGAGCTGCCGCCTCTCAGTGAGAAGTTTGCCGGATCAAATCCCGGCCGGGGACCTTTCTAGGTGGAGTTTGCAATGTTCTCTCAGTGCATGCGTGGGTTTTCTCCAGAGACTCCGGTTTTCATCCCATGGACCAACAACATGCATGATAGGCTGATTGGTGGTGTGAGTGAGAATGAATAATTGTCTTGTTTGTCTCTGTGTCCCTAAGATGGACTGGAGATATGTACAGGCTGTCCTCTGCCTCTTGCACAGTGACTGTTGGATATGGGCACCAGTGACCTGACTATTTCTGAAGAAATTGGTTGTGTGTGATTTATCAATCTATGCGTGTATCTTATCAGAATCAGAATCAGGTTTATTGGCCAAGTATGTTGACACACACAAGGAATTTGTTTCCGGCTGTTCGTGTCTCTCTAGAAAGTGTCTCTTTAAAAATGCTAAAAACTATTCAGATACTTTAAATTAAAAATTAATTTTTTTTTATCTCAGCCTTTAAAACCTTAACCCCACACTCACTGCTCTTTGAATTGAGAAAGCTCCTCGGATGAAGAGCGAAACGTCTTCTGTTACAAATAAAGTCCAGTTGTTTTTGTATTGAAAGTTTTTTTTTTTTTGAAGAAACAAAGCAACAAGTTTTGGATTGTGTCCAAAAGAGCCAGACCCAGTGATGTTTGCCAAAAGGACATTTTAATGGACTTTTAATGTCTTCATTCAATGTTTTTTTTTTTTCCCTCTTTCTGGTGGTTTTAGGGACTGTAGTTTATCGTGGCTGAATTTAGGAGAACTGGTGAACAGAGGATGAATCCAGTTCACCACAGGAAAACATTAAATCATCAAGCCCACCGTTTCTACTAGTTTAGAACCAAATTAACCAACTTGTCAGTAAAGACAGATAATGACAGATAATTCAGATTTAATTTATTGCTGTTAACAATCTTTGTTTTAAACTGCTTGAACCTTGGATTCAATACTCTGACATGTATGTACAGTAATTTACTACAACCTTTGTTTTAGCTGATTTATTGAGCTAATGAGCACATTTAACAAGTTGCTGTTTAAGACATTTTACTTGTATTTTTGTAATACTCATTACATTATTTTTTGTTTAAATTTGTGTCCAGTTGTTTCTGTTGGTGGTTGTTTTGGACCTCAGACAGAAGACAAAGATGTGATGGCTTGCAGGAAATTTTTAAATAAATAGTTCAGATTCCCAAGAAACAAATGAACAAATGATGTTAAGGACAAAAACTGAACGAGAGGGCGACACGGTAAGAAGTACTGTGTAGGTTAATTACTAAGTGAGTGCAGCTGGGATGAGATGACTGGCAAGTGTGTGTTAAAGGCAGGGCAAAGAGGGAATCACTATGGAAGAACTTTACTGCCAGGGAAAAAATAAAACCCAAAGAAAAATACACTACAAATACAAAAAATAAGTCCAACTAAACCTGAGATAGCTAGATAAGCTTTAAAAAAACATAAAAACAACCATAAAGATAGATTGATATGTAGGATGTGAAGCAGATTTACCTGTCACAACCTTAATTACTTATTCAAGACTAGTTCAAGTTCACAGATAGTAATTGTTTATTTATTCACGGATTCTCTTCTTTTTGGGTTAAACATATCTTGTGTGACCAAATGAAATATAAGAGTAACATGAGATGTTATTATATTTGACCCATCAAGGAAATGTGGTCATTTATTTAACAGATCATTTAAATAACATCATAACCTGTACACTTTGATTGGTTGATTTCAACTTCCTATAAATTATACGTCAACAGATGAAATCACGCGTCCGTAATTTCTACTAGCTGACGTGTACTTAAGGAGACAACCGAATCAAGTTATGAGATCTTAAATAACTTGTCTCTGAAGGCACTTTAACTTAGTATTACTGGCAAAGATAAGAAATAGGAGGAAGGAAAGAGGGGAAGTTATCTTTGAGTGTGTTTCAACCATGCAGGAAATGGCAGCTCTCTGTCCGACGTCAGCTAAACGCAGGTACGCTTTAGTAAACAACCGCTCATTACCTTGAAAGACGGTCAGTCCAGGTTCCGGTAAGAGAGGGCAGCCCAGTCTTAGACGTAAAAGGCTCCTTTGGTCCAGTTACGTCCATGCCGGTCAGTCTGTTTACCTTTGCAGCGTCTCCTGCGTCCACCTTGATCGACAGGACCGGCAGTTCCGGTTGGATTTCAAAATAAAATATTCCTCAGAAGGAATTTTTATTAAAAGTTTGGAGCTTTTAAGCTCGGTCGGATTTACAGCGGCGTGCTGTAGATCCTAGCTGAGGACGAGGCCTTTGGCTCATGGCTACCGTCCAACAGCTCAGGAGAATCGGTTCGCATCTCAACTCTCCAACTCAAACTGATGACTCAGACAAGTTAGAACTTTTAAAGAGAGTCTGACTTCCTGTACTAGCTCCTTTCCTATTGGTTAGTTCAACCAGGAAGTAGGAGGAGGTTAGAGGAGGTCAGGAGGAGGAAAGAAGAAGACAGGCACCAACTTTATGATTTAAACTGATTAAACTGTCTTAACACTTTTAAACAAATACTGAAAGATCATTTTGACCTGTCCTTCGATTAAACAGAGTCCTTTTGATCATCAACATATTGAAAATAATAATGATAATAAAATAAAAGAAGGTTATTCTTTTGATTATTTGAATTGGAAGAAAAATAGTCTCTTGGTGAGATAATTTGTGTCCTGGAGTCACATTAATGGGATAACAGTGTTCATGTCCTTTCCTGAAGATTTTCCAAGAAAGAGGTGTCTCACTGAAAGTTTTCCAAAAAAGAGGTGTACCACTACAGACAGACGGACGGACAGACAGACGGATAGATGGATACAGTAGACAGACAGACAGACAGACATGTTTAATTAAACATTTGAGTAATTTTCTATAGCGTTGGCACGGTGACGCAGTGCTGCTTGTTGGTGCACCGCTTGTTAATTTGTCAGTTTATCCCACTCTTTTAAACTTTATTTTTCCTTGTACAAAACAAAATACACACAAGATCAAGACAAACATCTGTTTTATTAAAGTTATCAGTGACAATTCGTCTTGACCTTTCATTTCCAGTCTTGTTTGGCCTCCCCTCCTTTAGACAGTGTGAATCCATCACAGAGGGACATAATTATGAGTTATCTCGTTACAGTATATCCTTTTGTAGATGAGCTTACTGTACATTAGGAGACCTCGGTAGTCCTGTGTGATGCTATCGGTGACTGATCCGAACAAATGGCCCTACATCCTGTCGCACATCCTCCACTCGGAACAACGGAAGAGCTGAGCTAGATAAGCAACACTGACAAACGTGCATTTGTTTACAGCGGAGTTGCATTTTGCCATCAGTGAGTGAACGTATAGCAGTAAATCTTAACTCTACTCTTTCACCCGGAGAAGTAATACTTTAGCAGACAGACTGGAAAACAATGAAGGATTTAGTTTCCGCTTAGTAAGTCACAAATTATGTTGCGTTGCGATGTGTTTTTGTGTTCGCGCTAATGAAAATGTTCACTTGAACCTGCACATCACATCACAAAACATAACGAGGAAGTAAAAAGGCTTTAATTAGCAGATCCTTACTGTCATGGGAACAGATGGGATAGGATGTTGCTGGTGTGTTTTTGCCACCTTGAAAGGCTTGAGAATTACACGGTGTGAAACAATCCACACACACACACACACACACACACAGCTAACCTTCCATCAATTTGTAAGCAGACGTTTTCTCTTTGTCTTAACAGAGCTTTAAAGGCTCACGTGTGTGTCCAGGCAGATCAATAGGTGCTCACAGGAAAATGGACCCAGGTGTAAATTAACACACCAGGGAGCAACACAAGATTCACCATTTGGATAAATACAGCTCTGCTGGCTGAGTGAACAACAGGTGGTGTCATTTACAGCAGTATGGTTTTTTTTATGCTGGCTAGCTTATTTATATTGGTATAATCATACATAGCCATAATGTATCGTTGATATAATAATCTTGGCAAACATTTGACACCAGATTTGGGATTTGTACCAGGTTTTACCTGTTTATATTTTTGATTGGCCTCATTTTGGAAGGAAAAAAAAAAAGAGTTAAATCCAACAGGACTGACAATTTATGGCACAGCTTCTCAAATTTTATGCTATGGGATTTTTGGTTGTTTATGGATGTTTTTAACCAATATGGCTGAGAATGTTCACTCTGCCCATGAATCATATGTTTGGGTTAGTAGAAAGCTGGATGAGGAGCTGAGTGAGGCTGCAATGTGCAGCTGTTGCTTCAACGACTCCTCCGAAGTTGTGGACTCGGCTGAACTGATAAGAGTATTAAAAACAAGCTGCACACACTGCTCGTGGCAGATTCTCGTGCCTGGCCTTTGTGTGTACTTCCTGTATATCTGAGTAAGCTGTTCTGAAAATATAACCTTGTAAGTAAATAACGGTAAAAAAGAATCTCTTCATGTTGTTGAGTGTGGCTCCTTTTCAGTACCGTACTTTCTGCCGTATACGTCGCACTGCTGTATAAGTCGCATCAGTTCAAATATGTCTAATAAAGTGGGGAAAATCATAAATAAGTCACTTTGCCGTATACGTCGTATATAGTATGCGTTTCGTTTGTTATGCGTCACCACTGACAACCCAGAAACGCAGACCGGTGTTGTGCCAAAAATCAATTGGCTGCCAAATGGCGGCCGCGGGAGTGTGCACGGGAGGACTTTAACAAGAATTTAACAAGATCAACACTTATAAACAATTATTTGTTTGCTCGAAATTATAGCAAAGTTGTGTCACAGTTTAACGTTTCCTTAATAAATGCACTTTAAAGCTCCATTCTGCAGTTTCTGGAATACGCTGGCACTTAGAAAAATTTTCAACAGGGAAAAGCATTCTGCTCCCTCCCCTTCAGAGCCATATATGGCTCTGTTCCCCGTCACTCTTGCTGTAAATCAGCTCAGCTTCCTTAACTCCGCCTCCACTCCTGTCGCAGCCGCTCCGAATTTCTGTGTTTATATGTTAAAACGTTCTAAAAAATAAAATAAAAACAGGGTCCAGCACACCAGAACACCAGCAAATCTGCAGAGCCTCGGCAGCCACGCCGAACCCGATTTTAATTCGCTCGTGACAAATTCCATTTCCTCATTTCTGTCAGTGGAGGTCTGGAGGAAGAAGGATCACTTGACTTTTGGCAAAAAAACAAAAGAAAAGTCCAGAGCAGGGATGAAGAAAGGGGATTTAATACATTTGTGTCACATAAAAAACAGTTTTGCATCGCTTTGCAATTATTTCAACGAGAACCTGCGCGGCCGCTGCAGGCTCGCAGGCGGGGGCGTGGGTTGGGAGCGTGAGAAGTTAGAAGCTCTGTTTTTATTGGCTGGTTAACCGCGGGGCGCTTTGGTTTTTATAAATGCTTTTATTACCACCGGGAGACGCCAGAGGACTATAGTTTTTTTCAGAGATTACCTGTCAAACATCAATCTATCATTAAATAGTGGCAGAGTGAAATGTTTAAAAAATAAGTTACATACTGATCCTTTAACGGTCAAATCAGCTGCATTCTAAAAGTCGATTTGCAGAAGCGGGCGAGCACAGGAGGACTCGTTGTGCATTTTGTCAAAGTTTTACAAGATAACCACCTAAAAACAAATTGTTTGCTTGACATTATAGCAAAGATGTGTCTCAGTTGAACCTTTCCTTAATAAATGCACTTTAATGGTCAAATCAGCTGCAGTTTGCCTGGGCAGCGCCGTAAAATGAAGCTGATTTGACATTTGCTCCAGAATTTACAGAGTGAGATGACGGTGGTTTGTACGACAAGCCAAGTGTCTGAGAAACTTAGCTTGCCATATTACTTGAGGGCCCTCTAGTGGCGGAAAATGGTAGTGTTCAATATTTTCCATGTCAGTATGAATGAAATTGTCAAATCTCAGCCACAAATTGAGTTATAAATATGGGGGAAAACATAGATTAGTCGTTCAGCGTATAAGTCGCAGGACGTGCAAATTTATGCAAAAAGGTGTGACTTATACGGTGAAAAATACAGTAAGTGCAATAAAACGAGAACATTTTTCTCCAACATTTTACAGCAAATTATTTTGAATAAAAGTGCCTACAGTTGTTTGAGTGAACTTGAACTGTTTTAATTATTTACATTAAAGCTTAACGTTTGATTTAGTTTTATAAGAATTTTCAACTTCTACACAACTAGTCCAAATTCTTGTAGTGGCTCAACAGAGTTGCCACACAAAACGTGTCTGATCAACGCAAAGCAATACAACGTGGAATGGAATTATTGCTGATGCTGTTACAAACCACGGTTTTGCTTTACACAATTATCTAAAAATAACCCTGTATTGCAAAACTAAGAGGGGTCTTAAAGGTCCACTGACACAATTTTTTTACTATTCAAAGTGATTTTGAACTTCAAGCCGTGTTTAATCATGGGAAAACCGATTACACACGAATGCACCATCTGTGATGTAGTGTCCTGAGAGGCAGAGGGCTCTGGTTTCTTTAATAGCGGACAATTTAAAACACGACGAATTCAGCAGTCTATGTGAAGATTTGCGCTATTTGTCTTCATTTTGGGAAGCAGAAAATAGTTTGGGTGATGGAACAAGAAACAACAGGATCTAATTTAGGTCTGATGCCGTATCAGATTTACCTTCATGTGGAGCTGCTCACACGCGCGCACTGTGACAAGCCCAGAGCTCTGCCTCTCACTCTGGACACTACGTCACAGATGGTGCGTTTGCGTGTAATCGGTTTTCCCATGATTAAACACGGCTTGAAGTTCAAAATCACTTTTAAAGCCAAATTAAAGTGATTTATCATTTTGTTTGCAAAAACGAACATATTTAAATGTTAAAAATATATATATCTTTTGAGCAATTTTATGAATAGTAGAAAAATCATGTCAGTGGATCTTTAAGCTTGTTGTCTTGTTTAAACTCTACTTTTTCAAACTGAGGTTGGTTAAAAAGCGATCTACAGCAATTAAATTAGAAATTTTCTCAATTTTTACCCTATTTCTTTAACAAACCAGAAGAATCAGACTCCTTGTGTTTTCTTCTTAGAGTTATTAACATTTTTCCTAATTATTCAAAACGTATAATTTATGAATCTCTACTTAACCTCTGCTAAAACAGAAGGAAAACCCTCTCTGATGCATTTAAAACGAAGGCAGCGCTTGCTGCTCGTAGGCGTAATCAGAGCTCTTAAGTCTTATACGCCCTGCAGGCAAAATGTTGCCGTTGACCTCCCACTGCACGTCGGCCTCCCCGGTGTTTGGGCAATATGTATAATTAAAGAAGCGCTGGTGTTGACTTGGTAAGCACACAGTACGATAAAATTACATCCCAAACTTCCTTTATTGCAACATGTAAATATATTAAGCATCTTTTTTACGACCGCACAACGGACTCTTCCGAGCCATCATGAGTGTGCGCAGATGCAAATACTCATACACAGACAGTGTGGAGACATACAGACGTGTCGCAAAGTTACACACTCCAGTGTGTGTACACAGACAATAGCCTCCAACTTGCCTCCAGCCTGGCAGGTAATTGCTGTCTATGGGGGGACAGGTGCCTCTACAATAGAGCGCCAGTGTCCAGACAGGCTCTATTCACTGCCACTGTAATTACCTAATTGAAAAGCCCACAAGGGACAGAGAGAGGATGTGTGTGTGTGCGTGTGTGTGTGGGGAGTAAAAAGTGAAGAAAGGAGAAGATAAGCATTAAGCTTACAATAAAGCGTTCCCAAACCACCGGCGCAGACAAGACGTTTGCACACAAGCGCATGTTTCTATGACATTTGTTTGCACACATGACAACACACACATGCAGAAGCCTGATGTCTCCTCTGATTCTGAACACTCTGGGGGTAAATATTGCCAGGCGCAGTTGAGGGATGGAGTGACGGAGGGGGCAGTAATGGGAAATCTATTGTTGCACGGCGAGGATGAAGCAAAGAGAGGAGGGGGAGGGTCAGAGCGCGGCAAAATATCAAAGCAGCAGGGTCCCTGTCATTTGTGAAGTCAGGTCTGCTATCTCAGCGCCCGGCATCAAGTTGCTCTAAAATATAGATGGGCTTAAGCAGCGGGAATCTGTGGAGTGTGATGCGTCCGTGCGTGTTTTGGATGTGAACACATTTAGTAAAAGCTGTACTTCCATGCAGGAATGCACAAAATGTATTTTAATGCCAGGAGATGTTTTGCTGTTGGTTTGCTTCTACTTTCTGTTCAACTAAAACTAAATGGAGACGCTGTAATACTCATGCCACACCAGTAGGTGGTGATATAATCACGGTTACTGATGTGTCAAAGAACAAGGAAGAACATTTTGAGCATGGCTAAAAATGGCTTCTTCTTAACAATGTAGTGCTTCCATAACTTATCTCCTAAAAGCCAAAGGAGAGCAATGTGTTCATTGTCTGCACTGTTTTTTTTTTTTCATTCAACCTTTATTTATACAGGCTAGCCTCGTTAAGTCACGGGGACTCATTTACAAGAGGGACCTGTCTCACTCACACCAAACAACCATCCACTCTCACACTCACACCTAGGGTCAATTTAGAGTCACCAATCAGCCTAACAAGCATGTTTTTTGGTCTGTAGTAAAATATCTCATCAATCGCTGAACGTATTTGAACAAAACTCCTAACACACTTCCTGCATGCTCTCGATGAGGACGGACGCTTTCCCCTTCTGCTTCTGCCTCCCTCCTGCTTTGCTCTTTGTCTTGTGATTCCTATCGGAGCGTCTCACTACATATCCTCCGAATTGTAAATGATGGATCTGGTCAGCTGGTCTCTCAACGCAACTGACAAAATTTTCTCGATGAGAAGACAGGGCGAAGGAGAGCCTTCATGCCCTGAAGGGACATTCGCAGCTGGATACACATTGGATTCCTGGAGCCAGTGTAAGATGGTGTGTCTGTCTGTATTGTCTGTTGAGGACATAGAAGATGAGTACATTATTGGATTTATGATAACTAGATTTCTGCTTTTTGGTGTTGGTGAGTGTCTGGCATATTGACAAATTCGGAAGATGGTGGCAGCGGTTCTGGCAAGGCTGCCTGCCTTGTATGAAGGAATGTACCGAGTGGTAAGCTCTCAGACTCGAGACGCTGCATGAGCTGAGTCATAAGCTGGACGCAATTTCTGAGAATCGCAGGCCACTTGTGGCTCCTGGGACTCACTGGCAGGAAGGAATCGACCTTGGAGAAGGCTACAAGCTCGATTCGGCAGTGTGACCACAAAACTTGGCTGTTTGGAATTGTCAGTGAGACAGACCAGCAGAACTATGAAGGCAGACATGGAAATTCAAAATAATTGTGTCATCTGAATTTGGCTTCCCCACTTGGCCTTGAATTGGCCATTTATCTCAAACTTCTCCTAGTTGTTTATGTGAACGAGACGCTCCGCTCCCCTCCCGAGGACATCTGTTGATCTGTGTCAGAGTTGAGCCGGCTGATAGACACTGTACCATCTTTATCAGGACTATGGAACTTTCTGGCAGTGTCTACAGACAACTCACTGCCCTCGTCGGCCTCCTCATGTATAATGTATTATGATGTCATCAGTATGTTGCTGTTTATGCGCGAGGTCTTTTTGTGCAACTTCACACTGTGACCCGGCCAGGACATAATGCGAAACAATTAAAAAAAAAAGTCTCCCCTCCTCTCGTTTTCTCTTTTCCTTATCTACTTTTGTCTGTCTGTAACAGGTCTCTCTTGTAAATGAGTCCTTGAGGCTCAATGGGAACTAACCTGTATGAATAAAGGTTGAATGGATAAAAAAAATAAATTAATGGTTTCATGTCTTTTAAGTCAATTCAATTCCGGTCACCACTGCAAAACAATCAAAGCAAATGCAAAAATGACTACAGTATACTGTAATCCAATCATTTTAAAAGATACAGAGCTAAAATTGTTATAGTAGTTGAGACTTATCCCCAGCTTGTGCTTCAAGCACTTACTGATTGCAGAAGATCTATATTTATAAATTAGAAAATAACTATTACTTTGTCTGTCTCTTAGCAAAACATCTCAAGAACCACTGGATATATTTTAATGAAACTTTCAGAACGTATTTAAAGGGTGTACATCTACGATGGCTTAAAATTTGAAGTCAACCCAATTTAAGATGAATACCACAGCAAAGCGATCTTAGCAAACGTAAAAAGGACTATAACCGATTTAATTTTACAT
The DNA here is from genome assembly GCA_038048925.1 of Garcialebias charrua. Classification (NCBI taxonomy): domain Eukaryota; kingdom Metazoa; phylum Chordata; class Actinopteri; order Cyprinodontiformes; family Rivulidae; genus Garcialebias; species Garcialebias charrua. Next base: position 38,314 of record JBBPBX010004195.1, on the reverse strand, counting down.
CTACAGGTAGTCCTCGACTTATAACGGAGTTCTGTTCCTACGCTCCGTCGTAAAGCGAATTTCGACGTAAGTCGGAACATACGTCCGTACTGCACCTTATACGTACAGTACTGTATTTTACCAAGTACTTAGCCTATCCTAACACAGTACCCTACATAATTATCAAAAAACACATACATTTGAGAGCCATAATGAAGTGAAAAAAAGAGTTAATTTCCTACTGGGAGCTGGTGAAGCCTTCTTCCATCTGCTAGCATGTTAGCTCGTTGTTCCTCCAAGCTCTGCAGCTGCCTGTACTTTTCCATTGTTTCACGTAGGCCAGAGCTTTACAGTAAGGTCTGCTAGCATGTTAGCTCGTCCCTCCTCGTCGGTCTGCCAGTCCAAACAATAAGGTCCGGCCCTGTATTTTTCTGCTTCTGCCATCAAGCTACTGCTTCTGCTGTCAAAACCGGAAGGAACTCGGGACTCGGCTTTTCAAAATAATTTTTCTTTCTTTCTTTTTTTTAATGGAGATGCGTGTCGTAACCACGAAACGTCTTAACTCGAGACCGTCGTAAGTCGAGGACTACCTGTATTGTGCTACAATTTGATGTGGTAGAAGCTGAGATTGTATTTACTACATAATTTTAGCTTAACATATCTTGTGACCTGTCTGCTTTACATTTTAGCTATTACTGTTGGTGTCACCACTGTTTGTCTGTTGGCAAAATATCTCATGAGCTCCTGGACAGATTTCAATTAAACTCTCAGGAAGTCTATAGTGACTATACATCTACAACTATTTAACTTTTGGAGTCAACCTAATTCAAAATGGCCACCACAACTATTCAAACTTAGCATACACAAAATAAGCTATATCTTTGTAAATTTTAGAGACACAAAGATACAATTTGATGTGGTGGTAGCTGAGTCATTCACAACATGCGCTCCAAGCACTGTGAGACAGTGCATGAAATCTCGTGCATGATGGTGGATTCAAAAGTGATTTTACCCTAAAACAGACATAAAAGACAGCGAGTGACGTTAATGTGATTAAAAATATCACAGACATTTGGGACCACAAAAACGGCCCTAAAATATTTTTGAAAACTCCTGAAGTATAAAGTATAACTTTTGTTTTAACAACAAACTATTTCACACCAGAAATGTCTCTCAAGTGGCTTTAAAGAGCGAGAAAGCGCTCAAATTCCCTTTTGAGTGAGGGGTGGGGGGAGTGGGGAGATAACTGCCTGGAGAAAGTAACTCGGGGAGGGAGGCCATCTGCCTCAACTGGTTGGAGTGAGACAGCAGGAAGACAGAAAATATTGGCACACAGGAAGAAATGACAAACAACAAAACACTCGGCATGGCATCGAGCCAGTGCACGGATCAGAACGAAACAATTTAGGACAAAGGCGTAACCGCAGAAAGGTACCGTCCTCCGAGATATTTTGCTAACACCCTGTTCTGATGTGCGCCTGCCATGGAGAAAGCTAAGCAGCATGTTTCCCCAAGGCTGGCAATTCAAACAGACTCGAGCAGCGTTCTTAAAAATGTTTCGAGGTGCAGTTCCGTCGAAATCTTCAAAGCACTCTGCTTCCATTTGCCGAACAGCCTCCCCTAAAAAAAAAAACTGATTGATGAGCAGAGAGTATATTTTTGTGTTCACGGTAGGCTTAAAGGTTTTTTTTTCTGTCCTCTTGATGCAGTGGATCATCCAGGATGAGAAACTGGGTCAAACAACGGCGGTAGATTCTTGGAGAAATGGCGCTCCAAGATGTAAAAGCTAGAGGGGGTAAAGAAAACACGACGAAGGGCCACATTTGGCAGACGCTCGGATGTTGGTGGGCTCCCTGAAATGATTTCTCCCGGAGCTGGACAGACGTCCCCATGGCTTGGCGCTAGCCCGACAAACAAAACGCAGCAAATAAGGCTGCGAGGTAAATAAAGCAATCTGTTGCAAAAACCCCCGTCAGCGTCTCTGCCGCTCGTCTGAGCGAGTCGTCGAAGCGAATTCAAAGCAATGTTCCATCTCGCTGGGCGTCAAACGGAGTTGCACGTGTGTAAATACTAGGAAGTGCAGAACATGACGTTCTGTTTGCAGGGCGACCCGTCTCCTTCAGCGCCGACATGTAGACCCTATTACAGCATGTAAATGACCCCCTGCTGTGCAATCCAAGGGTACGGTATGACAAGCATGCACACTTGTTCTACCTGGGGTGTGTGTGTTACATCAGTGTAGACTTCAGAACTTCATGTCATGTCAGTAGAAGGAACTTAAACACACGCTCACAAAAAAATGACTCATAAAACCATGAAACCATGAAGTTCAGAGACGGCACCGAAACAGGGCTTTTTGTGAAACTCGACTATTTCTTTAATGAATAATTTATTAACTTACAGAGCAGCACCATTAAAACCAGTCCAATTTGGCTCTGAAGAACAGTTTGATCTCTTGTGGAGCTTCAGGCCTTTGATCAATAACTTGGGGTGGCAATGACGACAGTGACCACCACTCACCATCATACTCCCACCTCTGTGTTGTTATGGTGTATCACGAGGTCTTCCGATCCTTGTTAATGTGTTTTTCTTGCTATCGTTCTTATATTTGTTGGTTTCCATTTGTCCAAGTCTAGCCTGGTTAAAACCAGACCCTTGTCCTTCACTTCGCTTCGTACTAGGGTCTGGGACTTCTCCCATAGACAACGATTTCTCCGGCTGATTTTTGACCGGACCAATCAGAGAACAGAAGGCTGAGTTTTTGGCCCCTAACCCACGTCCCCACCTGTCCCAGCGCGCAGCCAGCGAGCATTCACATGTTCTCATTCAAAGCGATGCAGGACTGTTTTATATGTGACACAAATGTATTAATTTCCCCTTCTTAATCCCTTATCTGGAGTTTTCTTTTGTTTTTTTTGCCAAAAGTCAAGTGATCGCTCCCTCCTCCCTCCTCCTCCTCTCCCTAGCAATGCAAACGTTTCTGGAAAGAACGGTCTGGAAATTTGGTGTTCTGTGGAGTTGTTAGCAGTAATCATCTCACCTGCAGTAGATAGGGCTGAGACTATTTCTTTAGTGTGGGATATCAGGCAGAGAAGTGAAATGAACTACAATAGGCCCTCGCTACTTCGTGGTTCGTTTATCGCGAACTCGCTCTAGCACGGTTTTTCAAATTAAGATTGGACATGACACACAATTGGTTGATTGATGGATCCGCACGATCGGCATGGAATTTTTGTTTTAAATAAAGTATTTAAAATTATTTAGCATCTGTTGCACATTTGTGCAGCCCAGAGCTGCAGAAAAAGCTTCCTCCTGCACCTTTGTGCAGCACACTACAGCAGGCAGCATGCAGAGCAGAGAAGTGGGTGTGGCCAAGAGCACTTGCAGATGGCAAAGAGCAGCGGAGGCAGGGAGCTGAAATCATGACATTCTGTGCTCTTTTAGAGCGTTTAAAGTTTAGAAACATTGTTTACAATATTGCAAGAGTGTGGGAAGGGTTTTAAATGCCTTCGATATAAAATAAACTACTACTTACTACTTGTATTGCTATTCCTACTTCACGGTTTTTCACTTATCGCAGGTCTTCAGGTTACGGATCCCTGGTGATACAGTAGTCCCTAACAACTGTAGTTTCACCCCATAGGTGAAAATCCACGAAGTAGGGACACTACATAAACTAAATAAACACTCCATACTGGTCAATCGGGTATCAGCTTCACTGATGCTTCCACAGCAGCGATGGGGGACAGACAGACTCCACCCCGTCCCCTCCTTTCTCTTTCTGAGGCTTGATCAACTCTCCCTTCTCTCTGCCCCCCTCTCCTGGAGCTCTCTCACCTCCAGGCAGGAGCTCTGCTGCCCCGCACAGCCTCTCCTCATCCAGCCTCCCTCTAGCGAGCTGGGAAGGGACTTTGACTTTTCCCTCGGCCGAGCAGAACCATCCACCAGATCCTGGTTCGGACACGGAGGGGGAGATGCATCGCGAGGGGACCGACAGCCTCAGAAAGAGAAAGGAGAGGGCGGGGTCTGTCTTTTCCAATCGCTGCTGTGGGAGCTTCAGTGAGGCAGATACCAGAGTGATGTCACCTTCCATCAATCAGCCAGTCGTGTATTGTGTACAATCTTACGCTGAAAACCCGCGAAAGAGTGAATCCGCGAAAGTCGAATCGCAACGTATCGAGGAGCTACTGTTATGGCTACTTTGATCAGTTTCAACCTCAAATTTCTCATCTTATCTTCAGGCACTTTTTCTTGTACACCTCATTACCTTCCCGTTACATATACATAGTGACATCAGTCACATCACTCAGTAATGGTTCTTTTGTTGAATATGAATCGATTCATACAGTTGTTTTAAGACAGCAGAAATCTTAAAATAATATTTGTCATTGAAGCATCTCAACAAATCTGCCATCCAGTTTGTTCCAGGACTTACTGGAACAAATCTGTTTCTTCTTATTACTTAGCACAGATGGCCACATTGTAGCCTTGAATATTAACAGCCTGATCACGCCACTCATCCACCTCTAATTTATCCTCGGGAGAAAATAGACTTCTCTAAAAAGGGTCTTTTCTTCGCTGAGTGGGGCTGTCATTACATTAGTGGTGATTTACACCATCAAAGAACACATTACATGTTTGTTTTCTCAACAAACAAACAAAAAAGTATGTTTCTCTTCTCTTTTGATGATACCATTTGGAGGTTCAACTCTGTTTTCAGGCAGCCACCAAAAGATCGAGCTGTGAAGCCACAAAGTACCCTAATTGCCGTATCGACTATGACAGCCTTTTTTCCCTTTCATCCCTGAACACACTCCATCAGCCATCCTCACAGTGAAATCACTCATATCTGCTCTTCGGCAACAATGGCGAAAAATGGCCAACCTTACCTGGACACCCCCCCCCCACCACCACCACTACCTATTATTTCTTTGTCCAGCGTACACACACACATACCTACATTCAATAACCGTACGACGTCCCCATTTTTCAAGCATCTTCCCACTCGACCCTCCCTGAAAGCTGGAGGTCACATATTTATTTTAGACGGCGCAAAAGATGACAGAAAAGAAATCCAATCGTGGGTAATTTATTACGATATAAAACATGGAGTTTCGGGAAAATTAAACCTTGGGAGATGAACTGTCAACGCCGTCTCTGCTCCTCCGTCCCTAAGGACCTGGGATGTTACATGTTGCTTTAGGTCAATAAAGGTAATTGATAAGCTCTCATATGGATATATAGTGATGAATGTAGATGTTTATAGTGTAATAAATCAAACTACCTCTGGAGCAGTAAATGGCTCATTTTGATGGAAATAAGCGTACAGTCATGGCCCTTGATCAATGGCGTGTACAGTGTCAGAGACAGGCACCAATAGGGTTGTTATTGGTCCATCACTTACGCTTTATGAGCACCTCAGAGCTGAAGCAGGAACAGTTACATCGGATGGCCTAGTCATAGATTATTGGAAAATCCACTGATACTGAAACATGACATCAATCTTGAAATTAGATTTTAGCGTCAATAAAAACTAATTTTACCACTCGTAGAAAGAAGAAAAAAAATACAATGTTTTGGACATGTTTCTTTAAAGTCAAATTGGACTTTCTGTTCAAAAATACTATGAAAATCTTCTGCCCTCTGGTGGTTAAAAGACAATGTACAAAATATACAAACTTGAAATGATCTTTAATATCAAAACAAAAAAACGTACACAGTAATGTCCCATAATATTGCAGTAACGCCAGCATACACACTCAGATGTGTATCCATTGCGCTGCTGGTAGAAAAAACAACATTCAGTGGTGCAGAAACAATCATTGAAGTAACTCTTTGGTATCAGAAGTGAACTTATTCACACATTCAGTGCCGGTCTGTTCATGTATACAGATTAAACTTACGATCAGCTGTTTGGGAAACAAACAAAACATTTTAAGTGCTCCATGTCAATGCTGCTGAGTTAGATTCCACACCTCCTTTGGTTCAGCAATGCCCATTAATGAAAGTTGACATATTTGAGATGTGTGGGAAGTTGGATAGATGACTTGTGAACAACCACAAGCAATTTAAAGAGGGCTTCAAGTTTGCAGCCGTATCTCTGAACTGTTCTGTGAATAGTTAAAATTACCAACTCTGTGTGGGTCAAAGGCTTCTATTAAGGCACTTTGTCATATATTCATCATTAATAAAAACATTTCTGTGACAACATGTTTTTTTAAGGTAGCCTGAGCCTCCTTTAGAGATTAATTGACACTCAAAATTGCAAGAAAATAAGCTTTCGTACTAATGAGTGTTTGCGACCAAATGACCAGCTAGCCGTGCGGCCACATTTATAGTGCCCAAAGTTTGAAAATCGTAGCCTATATTTGTGTGCAAAAATAGGCATATTTGAACCAGTTTTTAATTTATTATTATTATTACTCATCAACGTGATTAGACCTGGACATTTTTGGCTGTAGAACCAGATGTTTTCTGTCAGAGAGCTCTTGTGCTGGTGTCAGAATCCAGCTGTGGAATTAGGAAAACTAAACTGAAAAGGTATCCTGATGCACGCTCAATAATCCAGGTAGAAAAATCTAAGTTAAGTCAGGTCCTCTGGACGGATTAAAAATAAAAAAATAAATAAAAAAAGGAGGACCATCAGCCTAACGACCGATCGTTAATGCCCTGATAGCAGCTTGTTATTCACAGAGGGCTGAGTGATACTAGCAATAACAGCCAGGCCTGTCGCGATAAACAATAAATCAATTAATCGCATGATGAATGAAAATTAACCTCATTTTCATTTATCGGCTTTATCGGATCAGGACCTCCTCCCAGGTCGGGGAGAAGGTCCTGCCCCAAGTGGAGGAGTTTAAGTATCTCAGGATACCGACAGGAACGGTCGTGGACCCTAGCGGCCGAAAGTGGTACTGCGCCCCTAGCGGCTGAAAGTGGCACTGCTCCTTTTTTTCCGTCAGAATGAATGGAAACGGTCATATCTCAGCCAAAAATTGGTCTAAAAATATGGGGAAAAAATCCCTAAATATGTCGCTTCGCCCTATAAGTCGCAGGGCATGCAAATTAGGCAAAAAGGTGTGACTTATAGGCCGGAAATATGGTAATTATATTTAAATTTCAAATAATATTATCGTTTTATCGCAATAATTTCTGAGACAATTAATCACCCAGCAATATTTGCTAGCAAGCTGCCACCAGGGCATTCACGATTGGTCATTACCGTAGTCTGATGGTCCTCCTTAATTTTTTATTTTATTTTTTTAATATGTCCAGAGAACTCGCCTAAACTTTATTAGACGTTTTTTACCTGGATTATTGAGCGTGCATCAGGATACCTTTTCCAATTTAGTTTTTTTAATCCCAGAGCTGGATTTTGACACCAGCACAGGAGCTCTCCTCTGACAGGAAACAAGTAAAGTGAAAAGGATTCGAGACAACTCTGACTATTTAGAAATAAATTTGTTGCACAATTTTTTTGATGTGTTCAAAATTCCAGTGCTTCACACAATGATACTGAGATCCCCCACAAACGTTGACACATTTTGTGGACGCCTCCCCCCATTATTCCATTAACCAGCTACCGTAGTTACATACAATTGTGGCCCAATGAGACACTTTGTATATTTTGCCCTTCTCATTGTATACAATCAATTGTACTCTCAGATTCTCTTGAGATAAATCTGGACATTAAAATAAGTGATCCAGTCAGCCCTGCAGAAAACTTTACATCCAGTTTTTATGACTTTCTTTACCTCTTTAATAAGAGTTTCACAAACTTCCCCAAGGGGACTAAATTTCATATTGTAAGAGTCAATAAATTCTCCAATATGGAAACCACCTCTTCAAATTGTACTTTCAGTCAGTAACCAAAAGTGTGACAAGAAGAAACTTCTCTAAAATGGAACATTTTGTAATAAAATTAACTTAAACTCCACATGTATTAATCAGTAGTGAGTACGTTCATCGCTCCGGTTCATGCGTGTTTCAGGGCTTTTACATCATACTCCTCTTCAGAGCCATTCACGACAGGTGAGCAGTTATTAGGCTCCCGCTGACACAATCCCAACTGGTTTTTTGAGCTTCAAAGCATCTGTTCTCCAACAGAATCTCAAACCAGGGTTGTCTTCTGAATCAAAGTGGTACGCTTCAACAGTTCTGTCAGTTTGTCAGGTACGAGCTGTAGCAGCTCTGTTTTCCGTGTTGCACACTCCGAACAAGAAAACTAGTGGAAAGCCCAGATGAGCAAACCTGTGAAAGTTCGTTTGCGGAGTGCTCCGTCTATTTTACCAGTCATGTAGGCTTCCAGTTGATGTTGGCTAAACTGAGAGCAAGCCTCCTGGTGAAGAGTGTGTGGGATTTGCCACAGTAGGTGTGTGCTGCCTTCAGTAGCTCCTCCTCCAAAGGACGCAACAAAGAAGCAACGGGGTCGGTGCCAAAAGAGTACTGGAACAACAAAACAATGGGTGACGTTCAACTTTCACAATATTTGTATTCAAAGATGTTTGTGTCCAGTTTGCTGCCAAAGTTGGATGCTACACTTGAACTTTCCTCCAGTGAACTGAAAACAACTAAAACGTTAAGGCGAGCTGAAGTCCTACGGGACGCTGAATGTGCGAGGCTAAACATAAAGTGCTCCGTACTGTTGGAGTCAGTTAAAGCTATAGGCTTAGGCTCAAGTAATAACCAGGGATGTCTTCCCAATAACGAAGGGGTCTTTACAATGCTCCGAGGAAATCAAAGGGGGATTAACATTTTTATGCCAGCTCATTTGCTTTGCAGTCGGCTCCTCGATACCAGGTCACGAGGAGAACGGTGGTTTTACGAGCGCACGCCCCGCCGCTCATAAAGCTGCATTTACAGTTGTTGTATTGATTTGGATCTGCTGACAGTAACGCTCGCGTGCAGAGTCAAACTGTAAACGCACCGCCGGCTGTAAAAATTAACAGCTGCTTTCCGGGCTCAGCTTTTTTCCCCCACAGTGGAAGGGAGGAGGGGGCTGCGAGGAGACAGCCGGCTGAGGTGCGAGACGCAGACAGGGAGGAGTGCCATTTCTTTGTTTGACAAAAAGCACTGTTAGAAATATTAACCGCTGGAAATAATGATCCAAGTTCCAACACTATGCAGAAAAAATCCACCCTAAGTAAAACATGAATTTGGGTTTTAACAGAAAACTACAGTATTGCATTCCCTGTGAAAATGCAGTGTGAATGCTTATTACTGAAGAACTTGCTGAAAAACAGCTGAAATTAGCTGAAATGTAGCCGAAATGGAAGAACAAGCCTAAATTAGCAGAAGCAGGAAAAAAAAACATTTGCTGAAATATGTTTAAATAAGCAGGACATTAACTTTAAAAAAGGCTATATTTAGCTACAAAAACAGCTGAAAAGTAGCTGAACAGAAAGAAGCTTAAATTACCAGAAGGAAGTAGAGAGCAGATGTTTGCTGAATTACACTGAACAAAGATGAAATGAGTGTAAAAAATGTGGAATTATCTGAAAAAGCTCGAATTAGCCTATTTACTGCTCACTAGTAGATGAAACAACTGAAACTAACAGAAATAAACTAAAATGAGCAGAAATAAGTTAATTAGGCTGAAAGTAGCAGAAATTATCATAAAAAACTTGAATTAATCTGAAAACAGCTAAAATTAACTAGAAAGGTAGCTGAAAAGTTATAGCAAGCTTAAATTAGCATAAGAAAGCAGAAATAACATGTTTACCATTTTCATGCTAATTTTAGCTTTTTTTGCACTCATTTCAAACCATTTTCAGCCTAATTCAGCAAAAATTAGCTCTCTACCTCCTTCTGATAATTTAAGCTTCTTTCTGATTTTTAAGCTACTTTTCAGCTGGGTTTTTTCGTGGCAAATTTATGCTTTTTTCAAATAATTTCCACATTTTTGTGCTCGTCTGCTTCTTTCAGCCTAATTGGACAAACATGTTCTTTCTGCTTTCTTATGCTAATTTAAGCTTTTTCTACCCTTTCAGCTACATTTGAAGCATTTTCTGCTAATTTCAGCCGTTTTCAGAAAAATTCTAGTTTTTCATGTTGATTTCTGCTACTTGCAGCCTTTTTAATTTTTCTCTGCTAATTTAAGCTTGTTATGCTTCCTTATACTGTAGTTATTTCTGCTACTTTCAGCTTTTTCTACTATTTAAGCTACTATTCAGCTGTTTTTAGTCAAGTCAAGTCAATTTTATTTATATAGCACAGTTAAAACAGATAAACTGTTATCAAGGTGCTTATTTCTTTATACAGATTCAATTAAATGTGTTTATAATCACTACAAAGTAACTGCTATAAAACATTATTTTATGCTTATTTAACCCTTTTCAGCTAACTCCACAATTTTAATTCCAGCTCTTTTTGCTTCCTTCTGGTAGCTTAAGCTTCTTTATGCATTTTCAGCAACCTAATTTTAGCCTTTTCTTTTTAGCAAATTTTCACCTTTTTATGTAAATTTCTGCTTATTTAAACCTAATTCAGCAAATATGTGTCTTATAACTTAGGCTTGTTCTTCCATTTCAGCATGTCTGTAGCCAATTGCAGCTGTTTTTCCTTTAAGTTCTGCAACAAGCGTTCACTGCGTTTTCACAGGAAATGCAATCCTTTAGTTCTGTGTCAGTAATGTATTTATTTAAGTCTAATTGTAGCTGCACGAGCTGAAGCAGATCAAGCGGTCTGTCTGAACACATTACCCTCTTTGCTTGTATCCTTCTAGCAAACTAGACGTGATCACAAATCTATAAAAGCACTGTTTTA
>JBBPBX010004195.1:10693-27557 GCA_038048925.1 Garcialebias charrua | reverse complement strand
GGGTGTCCATGCGTACATCACCCCAGGTTATATTCTAGTGATGTCATTGATTTGGTTTTATAATCTGTTGTTTTACCTGCAGGCCATGGATGAGGAACAGATAAACCATCAACCTGATCCCTGTTCAACAGGAAAGCAATGAGACTCAGTGTTGATGGCTTCATTAAGTAAATTCCATTTGCGTCGTCAAGATCATTAAACCGCGGGTAAGCAACCCGTAAACGTCCCCATGGGGGGAAATTAGCTTTCACTCCAACCATCTGCCAAAAGGTAGAGATTTGTGTCGTCCTGTGAAGACAAGCTGACACCTAAAGCACTTCTGCTCTTCGGGGGTCAGCAGCAATCCAAAACCTCATCCAGGAGGGTCAAGCAGCGAGCAGCTGGGTCACTGGGGTTACAAACAACAAGTTTTCATCAGATGTTCAGCTGGATTACACCCACCAGACTTTGGGAAGACTTGTGAAATCCTCCATTTAAACTACGATGTGTTTTAACGAGGGGGGAGCAGCTCGTTTTTCACAAGATGCTCGAAAATGAAACCGCAATATTTTGTAATAATGGAACAGTTTCCAGTGACAACACAGAGTTGACCTAACTCCATTATCTAAAGTTTTCAATATACAGGTAGTCCTCGACTTACGACGTAGATCCGTTCCTACGCGTCGTAAACCGATTTTCGACGTGTCGGAATATACGTGCATACTGCACCATATACATGTACAGTACTGTATTTTACCAAGCACTTAGCCTATCCTAACACAGTACCCTACATAATTATCAAAAAACACATACATTTGAGAGCCATAATGAAGGGCAAAAAGAGTTAATGGCCTACTAGGATACTAGGCATGTAACGGTACACGTGGGTGTACCGAACCGTTTCGGTACGGCACGTTCGGTTCGGTTCACCTGCGTACCGTTTAGGTTATTTTTTCACTCATTGAATGTTATTATATGCGCCGCGGGAAAAAATTTCCTGGGCGCGTTTCAGCACGGAGCTATTATCGCGCAGCACGCGCACCTCGCGCAGCACTTAGCCGTTAGCTTCTCACTACGGTCTCCTGTTTGGGAACGTTTCTTGTTAAAAGACGAGCGCACATTCAAAGCTGTGTGGACGTTGTTTCATGAAGACTCGCAGCAGCGAACGTCTAACGTGAACGCACTTGAAACTACGTCATCGGAATGTGAACGAAGAAAAAGCAGCTGTTACAGAAACACCGCTAACAACAGCAGCTGCATTTAAACTACTTTTATCAGATAAATCAGATCAGTCCAGAGCAATTACACAAACTATGAGTTTTTAAATCTATGAATCCAAGTCTGAATGTTGTTTTATGCGCAGGCTTTAAAGTTATTGATCCTCGCTACGAACACCCATCACTCAAAAAGTTCAGAACTTTATGAAAAAACTAAAACTGATATTGTCAACAAGCCCTGGAGCAAAGCCCTGCCCTAATGATGATGAGTGAGAGCTTCAACCGTTCAAGAAGAGGTATTGTTCTTTTATTATTATTATCTAAATACTGTACATGTAATCTTTTTTATTTAAAATCATAATCTTATTAACTTTTTTTTTAAATCTCTTTGTGTTTTCCAGTCTGGGACAGAGATAGCTGCTGTCTCCTTCCTCTTCAGGGACAGACAACCACCAGAATCTGGTGACCAGATCACCTGCTGCAGCTAAGAAGTGTCTGATGACTGAACTGAACTCTGAACTTTTCCAGGACCTGTCCCACCAAGAATGGTAAATGGTAAATGGAGCTTATTTATATTGCGCTTTCCAGCCCCCTGGGAGGGACCCCAAAGCGCTTTACAATACCAACCATCCACCCATTCATCCACACATTCATACACCGGTAGCGGCGACTGCCATGCAAGGCGCCTTCCAGTCCTACCGGGAGCAACTCGGAGTTAAGTGTCTTGCCCAGGGACACAACAACACATGGTGTGAGTAACCGGGATTCGAACCTCCAACCTTCCGATCGGGGGACGACTGCCATTACCACTACACCACGGCCGCCCTGGTTGTGAGGTTGTGAGTACAGTAATGAGGACAAATACAGCCACACTGCTGCTACTGGACAAAAATTTGATTAGTTAGATTGTAAACAGTCTGTTGCTGCTTATTGTTCTGGTTCTGACTGTTATTGTATTTATTAAGATTTTTATTATTGTTAATATAGTTTATTTATTGTAGAGTGCTGTTTATTTAAAATATCATCCAAATGGGTCACTTTTATTTATTACTACAATACAATACAAACGTATTTTTGGCATATTTTCAAAATAAACATTTTGTAAGTCTTTATTTTGTCCTTTTTTTTTTTGTACCGAAAATAAACCGAACCGAACCCTCCTTGTAGATGAACCGAACCGAAATGTGATTTTAGCGTACCGTTACACCCTTATAGAATACTGTTGACGCCGTTCTCCTCGGTCCACCCGCCGTATTCCGTTTTCTATTTATGACTTAAAACCACGTTCACAGTACAGTACAGTATTCCTCCGCCGCTGCACCGCATACAGTACAATATTTTCCACCGCTGCGTTACGACGTTTACGACGTAAAACCGGTCCATCCGCTGTATTCCTCATTCCGTTTGACGTAAAACCGTGTTCACAGTACAGTGCATATTCCTCCGCCGCTACGTTTACGACATAAAACCGGTCCATCCGCCGCATTCTGTTTACGACGTAAAACCGCGTTCACAGTACAGTACAGTATTCCTCCGCCGCTTCACCGCATGCAGTTCAATATTTTCCGCTGCTGATTTACGTTTACGACGTAAAACCGGTCCATCCGCCATATTCCTCATTCCTTTTACGACGTAAAACCGGTCCATCCGCCATATTCTTCATTCTGTTTACGACGTAAAACTGCGTTCACAGTACAGTGCATATTCCTCCGCCGCTATGTTTACGGCGTAAAACCGGTCCATCCGCCGCATTCCTTTTACGACGTAAAACCGCGTTTACAGTACAGTATTCCTCCGCCGCTTCACCGCGTACAGTACAATATTTTCCGCCGCTGCTTTACGTTTACGACGTAAAACCGGTCCATCCGCCATATTCCTCATTCTGTTTACAACGTCAAACTGCTTTCACAGTACAGTGCATATTCCTCCGCCGCTACGTTTACGACGTAAAACCGGTCCATCTGCCGTATTCCGCATTACGTTTACGACGTAAAACCAGTCCATCCGCCATATTCCGCATTCCATTTATGACGTAAAACCCCGTTCACAGTACAGTGCAGTATTCCTCCGCCGCTTCACCGCGTACAGTACAATATTTTCCGCCATTGCGTTACGACGTAAAACCGCGTTCACAGTACAGTGCATATTCCTCCACCGCTACGTTTACGACATAAAACCGGTCCATTCACCGTATTCCACATTCCGTTTACAACGTAAAACCGCATTCGTAGTACAGTGCATATTCCTCCACCGCTACATTTACGACGTAAAACCGGTCCATCCGCCGTATTCCGCATTCCGTTTACAACGAAAAAAAACGCGTTCACAGTACATTATTCCTCCGACGCTTCACCGCGTACAGTACAATATTTTCCACCGCTGCGTTACGACGTTTACGACGTAAAACCGCGTTCACAGTACAGTGCATATTCCTCCGCCGCTACGTTTATGACGTAAAACCGGTCCATCCGCCATATTCCGCATTCCGTTTACGAAGTAAAACCCAGTTCACAGTACAGTGCAGTATTCCTCTGCCACTTCGCCGCGTACAGTACAATATTTTCTGCTGCTGCGTTACGACGTTTACGACTTAAAATCGCGTTCACAGTACAGTGCAATATTCCTCTGCCGCAGCACCGCGTACTAGGGGTGTAACGATACACAAAACTCACGAGACGAGACGAGAAAATCACAGATCTTGCGAGAACGAGACGAGATTTTAACATTAGTTCAAGAAAACTTCAAAGATTGGTTTTATGCCGCAAAAAGGCTTTTATTCTGTTTTAACATGTATTACAAACCCAACTGATGTCTTCATTTTACTGATTGAATCTCCTTACCCCAAAAATACACTACACGCGGTCCGTGTCCGCTCCGCTCCGCAGGTCGCAGCTGAGCGAGTCCAAAGTCCACTGCCTCCGCTCAGCTCAGGTCCGCATGGATGCGCCGCTCCAAGACGCATGCGCGGGAATTGCGAGATTGCGCGATAAATCAAGTGATAAATAATGAAGTCAGAACAAAACAATTCATTCGGTGGAAGAAGGAGAACAACAGTAAAGGCTGCCTTGATATTCTCTCGTAAACAAGCGACAGGACATGGTTTGAGCAACAGGAAGTGATGTTTACATTTCAGAATAAAATACTTTTTTATTTATTTATTTATTGTATTGCGTTATTAGGTGTAGTCATAGTCATAAATATAATAGTTTAGTCATAGAATAGTCATAAATGATAGTTTGACAGCATTTTTGTACAAATAAATCCATATAGAGCTAGGATTAGTCCGCCCGTGGTGATTTTATTTTGTAAATACGGAAGTTGTGCTCGTTCCTTTTCCTGTTGGTGCGACGTAATCTTCAAAAGTTGACTCCGGCACAGCTCCGTCATCCGGCAGAAATAGAAAATTTTCTAATTTTGACGGACTGCCGTCCGCTCGCCGCAGCTCACCGCCGCCGTGCGGAGCCAGTGTACTTTATCTCATTGATTATAAAGGGTGCGTATTTGCTGCGGAGGTCGGACCGGAGCGGGGCGGAGCTGCAACGCGTGTGGTGTATTTTTGGGGTTACTGTTTCTAACTTCTAAACAAAACTGGAGAGTTCAGTCTGACATATTATTCAACTTTGCCATAGTTCTTTGACTAAGACATATACCAACATATTAACACATGATCATTCAGCATATTGAAGAATACCAACACTGCTCATACGAATAACAAATGATCATAAAAATGACAGAAGGTTATTCTGATGATATACTCGAATTATAACAAACTAAAAAGAAGTCTCTTCTGATTGATTTGTGCTCTTTTGATTCAAAATAAATGTAATAAAATAGTGTCCACTCGTCTCCTTGAGAGCCTCAAGAAAAGTGTACCACTAAGAGTTTCAGAGACCAGGGTGTATCACTACACCGCAAAGCCAGCCCAACTTGTCAGATGTTGATAGTTTTGGGCCTGATCCTACTTCACTTGGAGGCACAGAGGCGCATCAGAGGTAGACCCCACTTTGCTACCTCCATGCGTCCGAGGTAGTCAGAACACGTGTCAATTCCAGACTGAGGCTTCATGTGAATGAGACTACTGTGAACAAGGCAGTTAAGGAATTGGCGATCACTTTTTTGGTTGCATTAGATAATGTACCGTAAGTAAGATTTTACACTGGAACCTCTTCATAGGGGGATAACTCCAGAACATGTGAATAGTTTACTGTGACCCAGCAGCATTGTTCTCACAGAGGGGACAGTGTCAAATATTTTAGCAAGCCTAGAAAAGGATCCAACATAAAATGAAATTGTACCTAGCACAGATCAAAGATCTGTGAACCCTCTTTTAATCCTCCCCCAAACATTGTCTGAAATAAACAAAGGTTTTCTGTAGGACATTATCAGTCTCCCCCATGATTGTGGAGGAATTTTGGCTCACTCTTCTTTCAAATGTTGCTTCAGTTCATTGAGGTTAGCAGAGTTTTTTGGGTTTTTTTGCCCAGCTCTTCCAGGATCTTACCGCAGCCTTTCAATCAGGTTGAGTTCTGGATTTTTACTGGACCATTTTCAGCTGTTCTTTTGTAGATGTGCTGCTGTGTTGGAATCATTGTCCAGTTTGGTCCAAGCTTCAGTTGGCCTCACATTTGACTCTAGTACCCTTTGAACTATGGAGTTCATGATCTGCTTAATGACTGCAAAGTGCCCAGTGGCCTCAAGAATGAAAGAGTGTGCCGCTTTCATATAGAATGTTGAAATAGAGGGAAAACGTGAAAACTGTGTACACGTTGCAGCGCACCATTCCTTCATACATCCAGGTGGAACAAGGAACTAGAGTGCACATGAAATGCCTATTCTGACACGCCACCATTTAAATGTGCAATTAGATGTAGATATGTCTTGCTTGCATGATTCTCCTCTCTGCACAATTGAAAAAAAATTTGCTGCAGGAAAAAGAAACATTTCATGGATTGTTAATAAGTAGTTTGGTGTAAAAACATCTTTGGCACACTTTTCTCTGCCCAAGAAGCTGTGATTGTCAGAATTGTGCAACCGCAGAGTAACCAAATGGTTAAAACATCAGACAGAAACTTTAGAGTGAAATTAAGGATGGCTGTCTATCACCTCTCATCCAATAATGTTGAACACCATTTACAGTATTGTACATCAATACACCCCATAATTGTCATTAACTCAAATGAACCCAGAGGCACTGATCTGCTGGCGGTGCACTTCTGAGACGGAGGCATTTCCAACTTTACACACTTGTATAATTACACAATTACTGTAAACACTGAGACACTAAGGGGTTTGGTATAACCTAGAGGCTTTTTTAATGAATAGATGTTGGGAAGAACCCAGTCGCTGGGCATCAACGGATGGTTTTAGCTGCGGTGTGGGGGAAATTTAATATTTCTGGGCAACATATGGATGAGGCAGAGCAGCAGAGAGGAGCAGTGAAGAGTTTGCACTGGTCCTTATAAGCCAATGTAATAAACAAGCGCTTAATACAGACATTGTTACGGAAGCATTTAACGGCCATTGAACGTATCAATGACACGTGCCTAACGAAATGTCACCTATCATTGGGCACTTTTAAATTGGTACTGTAGACGGAAATTTCCAAGCTTTTCTAGTGGGTATACGCCGTATACCAGCATATCACTTAGAGTACACCACTGGGATGAGGCCATACCATACAGTTGCTGTAGCATGGTTCAGGGACGGTTGTGAAACACCCAACCTTTCAGCTAGCTCCATCTGAAAGACTCTTGTTGCAAAGAACCTCAGCGTGATGGGAATTTTAATTCACAAGTATTTTGAGCACCTCACTGTCTGTGCACCTCACAGGCGTGTGGTCACCAATGCATGTTTACAAGTACCCTGGAGTAATATTTTGGTGTATTTAGGCGAGTTTCAGTATGTTTGTAGTTTCATACCGTGGCCTGAAAAGTTAGCGTGGAACTAAGCACATTGTCACAGCAGGTGAACAGTGCACATTTTTAAGCACACTTTCACGCAATGTTTGTTTTGATACAACCCCACATGTGCATGGAACCTGGCACACGCAACCTTTGTGTGAGTACACACCACTGATGCATGAGGCCCCAAATATTGTGGCGCTGCAAATAAAACCCAGATCGCCGCATTTTCACCATAGACATGTTTTGTCATACTAGAAATGTACCCACCTCTGTGGGTTTGTTGTTACTTGAACCAAGTAAGAATCGGTACACAGTTTGCCATGTAGTGATTTTGGAACCAGAGTCTGTTCACTAGTGATGTGGGACTTTAGTTGAGAACTGCCTAGAAAGGCAACCACCTATTATTATCCACCTTAAAAAGGTCTTGCTCTTCCTTCAACTTTAATGCGGCGCAAACATCAATGTGTACCCCCACAAATGTTATATCAAAATGACCGGCTCGGCACCGTGATGTGTGCTATTACTTTTATTGGCATTTTGAGATACCATGGCGACATAATTTGCAAACAAAGACGCCATTTGTTTAATTGAAATAATATATAAATCAGCCATTTTTTAGAGATGTTATGCTAAAATTTGGTGCGGTGGTAGCAGAGTCAAATAAAAAATTCAAGATGGCCACTAAAGCTATATTTAAATGTCTTTAACTCTGCTATTTTTTACACATACAGAGCTGCAATTTGTTGTGGTGATAGCTGAGAATGTTCCCCAACACATGCTGAAACCACATAAAAAATTCTATATGGCCACCATAGCTTGAAAGAAAAAAAATACTACAAGTCATTGACTTTTTGCCACATTGAACTGAAATTTGGTGTAGTGGTAGCTGAGAGCGAACCCAAACATATACCGGTAGTACTGTCAAATCCAAAATTTTCAGTGGGCACGATGTGGTAGTCCCCGTCAAAGTTTCTCCAGGACCTTTCTAGGTTTTACCTACCTCCAGCACATTGTTATGGTGTCTCATGCCCTTTAACCTTTTACCTGAGGCCCGTCGAGTTTGAGATGGAGCTTATTCTCTGAGCTTTGCACTGTCTGACTTTGGGGTGAAATTGCTGCCACGTTCAATTTTGGTAAGATTGGCAGCTGTCTTAAATGTTTTCCACTTGTGAATACAGTAATCTCATTCTCTGTAAAATGATGGACTCTAAACAGTGTGCAACTGACCTTTAACCCTTCCAGATAAACAAGCAGCAATAATTGCTTTTTTTTAAAGATCATTGCTGATGCCTTTTCATTAACACACGCCTGTCTGCTCCGGAGCTGCAAGAACTACTTCTATAGAGTTGCTCACACTGATGATGATAAGTTAATCAATGGATCTGATCAGAAGTTGCTGGCTGATACTTTCCCTGTGGAACCCCATGGATGAGGCAGAGCAGCAGAGGGCAAATGAACTGATGATACACACATCGGAGGCAATGAGGGGTCCAGGAAAAAGCTTTGTCTATCACAACCCCCCACCAAAAAAAATGGGGGATTTAGCTTTTCACACACAGCTTTTCTACTTTGGTGGATGGTGAATCACAAACAGCTCAGAGGAATTAAAACATGTTCTGCTCTCGCTCACGAGGGTTGCCTTCTCCGCTCCCTCCCCTGTTCTCCTCTTCCTCCTGCTTTTACTCTCTGTGTGTGTCTCAGAGCTCCTAGTACACATCTTCCGAACAAAAAAAAATACTGTTATGGATCTGATGAGCTGGACTTTCAATGCAATTGAAAAAATCTTTTCAACAAAGTGACAAAGTCCTGGAGAACCCTCATGTCCTGCTGAGACTCACGCTGCAGGGTACATCAGGGATCAGTGGCAAGTTTGGTAGCTGATGTGTCTTTCAGTTCTGTCTCAGGAGGACGTCGAAGACGTTTATACAATTTGATTCATGATAGCAGGGTTTCTGCTTTTTGTCATCGGCGTGGCTCTATGTTATCAACTTTTGAAGAAGACATCAGCAGCAGTTTTGGCCCTGGCAAAACTTCTGAGTCTGTGTGAAGGTTTGGTTCGTGCTATAAGCACTAAAAATCAGCTGATTTATGAGGTAAGATGGAAGTGATTTGTGAGAATCGCAGACCACCTGTGGCTTCTAGGACTCGCCAGCATGTTGGAGAAGACCTTGAAGAAGGCTCATAGCACGGATCAGTGGAGTGGAATGCCCATAAATCTGACCATTTTGGATCTGGAAAATTCCAGCAGGACTCGAGGCTGACAAGAAGAAGAAAAAAAGTCAGCCTAAAGAAAATCAACAATTGTGGTTTATCTGAATCTGACTCGTCCGGGGGGTTTTCTGGGTGGAGTTTGCATGTTCTCTCTGTGCATGCGTGGGTTTCCTCCGGGTACTCCGGTTTCCTCCTACAGACCAAAAACATGCATGTTAGGCTGATTGGTGACTCTAAATTGTCCCTAGGTGTTAGCGAGAGAGTGATTGGTTGTTTGTCTCTATGTGGCCCTGTGATGGACTTGTACCCCGCCCCTCGCACAGTGATTGCTGGACATGGGCACCGGCAACCCCCGTAACCCAAAAATGGAAGAAGCGGGTAAAAGATGATGGATGGATGAATCTGACTCCCCCGTTTGGCCGTGGATACGGGCCGGCTATCACATTTCTCCAGGGACATGGGTAAACTAAGGAAAAAGCTTTGTCTATCACAACCCCCCTTCTTGCAGATGACTGTACGAACATAATCTCACTGTATCCCGATAATAAAACGTATTCTGATTTAAAATGTTAGTTCTTGTGAATATTCTGCTTTTTTTTTAAACCGTTTTTAAATTTGTCCTTATTCCCTCAGGAATCGTCCGTGAGATGTCCCACAAACCAAACAGCAAGTTGCAGTCCATCTCAACGACCAGACTCTCCCCGCAGCACCATCTCTGGTATGTATTGCCGCAGCTTGTCGAGATGCAACAAAGAAAAAAGAAACCTGAAAAAAAAAAACAGCAGAGCTCTCTGATTTTATTTGTGTAGATGCTAAAAGCTGCGGTCTGAACAGCGCTGCACACATTTGTCGCGGTCAGGCAGGGTGTAGGGTAAAGGGAGTTACGGGCTGCAGAAGTTCTAACGCTGCACATTTCTCGCACATCTTTAGCTGATTACAATCAGCTTTTTTTAGATTTCGTTTTGTAAAGCGACCTCGCTAAATTAGCTGCTAAACCACATCTTAATTGGCAACATGTGCATGTTTGTCCTCATTTGTGTAGTTTTTCAGCACCAGTCGTTTTTAACACCTTTAAATTGTGTGTTTTTTCCTCTGATACAAAGAATAGTAGTGTTGTCACTTCTGATTTTTGTACTTTTAGCAAAAGATCTAATGAACCCACTGACAGACTTTAATAAAACTCAGTCAAGAGTCACTGGATGTTTACCTACAACTTGCTAACTTTTGGAGTCACTCATATTCAAGATGGCCACCTCAGCTTATCAACATTAGCCAACATAAAAATTGCTGACTCAGTTTTAAAGACATTGAGCTAAAATTTAGTGTAGTAGTAGTTGAAAGTCATACCCAACACGTACTCCAAGCTTTACACATTGAACAATATCCGAGCATCAAACTTGGCATTAACTGTTAGTGTCCAAACTGTTTGTCTGTTAGCAAAATATTTCTCAAATCATTGGACAGATTTAAAATTTCAGAAAGTAATCACACTCTGAGCCTCAAGAAGGCAATAGCATTTAAGATGGCCGCCACATGTAGTTGATATTAGCCAACACAAAAACAGCTGTAGCATATTCAGAATTGCAAATAATGTGGTAGTAGCTAAGAGTTACTCTCGGAATGGACTCTGAACACATCTTGTAAGTTGTGGCCAGAACGAGATGGTGTGGACATGTCCAGAGGAGGGACAGTGGTGTGGACATGTCCAGAGGAGGGACAGTGGTGTGGACATGTCCAGAGGAGGGACAGTGGTGTGGACATGTCCAGAGGAAGGACAGTGGATATATTGGTAGAGAGACGTTAGAAATTGTGTTTTTTTTCCTCTGATACATTATTATCTGATACATTATCTGATACATTTTTCCTCTGATACAAATTGTGTGTTTTTTCCTCTGATACGTGGGCAGCACGGTGGCACAACTGGTAGAGCTGCTGCCTCTCAGCGAGAAGGTTGCCGGTTCAAATCCCGGTCCGGGGCCTTTCTGGGTGGAGTTTGCATGTTCTCCCCGTGCATGCGTGGGTTTCCTCCGGGTACTCCGGTTTCCTCCCACAGACCAAAAAACATGCTTGTTAGGCTGATTGGTGACTCTAAATTGACCCTAGGTGTGAGTGTGAGAGTGGATGGTTGTTTGGTGTGAGTGAGACAGGTCCCTCTTGTAAATGAGTCCCCGTGACTCAACGAGGCTAGCCTGTATAAATAAAGGTTGAATGAATGAAAAATGCAGCTGCCAGGAAAAAGACCAAGAGGAAGACCAAAGATGGTAAATATGGATGCAGTTAGAGAGGGCATGGAGGTAGTTGGAGTGAGGACAGAGTGATATGGAGGAGGAGGACTCACCGTGGAGACCCCTGAAGGGGGAAAAGTCAGAAGAACAAGTGCAACAACAAGAAGAACATCAAGAAAAGGAAGAACAACAAGAAGAAGAACAACAACAATAACAACAACAACAACAACAAGAACATCAAGAAAAAGAAGAACAAGAAAATCAAGAAAAGGAAGAACAACAACAACAACAAGAACAACAAAAAAACAAGAACATCAAGACAAGGAAGAACAACAAGAACTACAACAACAATAAAAAAGAACATCAAGAAATAGAAGAACAAGAACAACGACAAAAACCAAGAACATCAAGAAGAACAAGAACATCAAGAAAAGGAAGAACAAGAAGAACAAAAAGAACAAGAACATCAATAAAAGGAAGAACAACAAGAACAACACTAAGAAGAAGAACAAAAACAAGAAGAAGAACAAGAAGAAGAAGAACAAGAACAACAAAAGGAACAAGAACAACAAAAAGAACAAGAACATCAAGAAAAGGAAGAACAACAAGAAGAACAACAAAAAGAACTAGAACTTCAAGAAAAGGAAGAACAACAAGAACAACACTAAGAAGAACAACAAGAGGAAGAGGAAGAGGAAGAGGAAGAGGAAGAAGAAGAAGAGGAAGAAGAAGAAGAGGAAGAGGAAGAAGAGGAAGAGGAAGAAGAAGAAGAAGAAGAAGAAGATTTTATTTTGATTTTTCACAAAACTTTATTTACACAATAATAAAATTAACACAACAGTGTTAAAAATATGATCAGGACATCAGCAAGCTTAAAATAAAATAAAATATTTACATGAGGAGCTTGTTGTATTGTATTTCTCCCTGATCAGAAATGGTGCATAAAACCTTCTTAAATCCCCACAGTTTCACAAAACTCTCCATTTGTCCAGTGTCTCTGTGGAAGCAAAACTCCAGCGCCAGTCTGGCCTTGATGTTGCACTTCCACAGAGCCACGGCATCAAGTTGAGGTCCAGCCTGCAGTCTGTCCCTGCGAGACAAATAAACAGCCATTTTTGCTTCGGCTACCAGAAAGTTTAAAGTTTGGGATTTAAACTTTGTGGCTTTGCTGTAACGTACTCCATTAATGAAAACCGATTTGGTGAAAACGGTGTCAAAGAGGCTAAAGATCGTTGTCATTAGATTAAACAGATCAATCAGTCTAGCACAATCTGTAAAAACATGAAAAACACTCTCAGACAGACTGCAAAAAGGACACTCGTTTAAAACCTCAGGATTGATGACAGACAAAAATGAGTTTGTTGCAATGGCACCGTGAAGGATCCTCCATTGAAGATCGCCAGTCCGTTTCTTTATTGGAGGTTTGTAAAGAGTCCTCCACTGGGGCCTCTGATTTCCAAGTTTGTTGTCCCACACGCTGACAGCTCTGTTTTGCAGAGTTCTCTTGTTCAGGATCTTAACATAAGTCTTGTAAAGTACTTTTTGACCAGTTCTGCACAAGTTCATCTTTGGGTCTATATTGTTTAGCAGAGGACCACTGTCTTTTGCAAAGTTAGGATCCAGGTTAATGTCTGGGAAAGGGTCCATTGGGTCAGGTGGGCGATTCCCTGTGAACCACTGTTGTAGCAGACATTTCTCTCCAGCTGTCATCTTCTCCTTCACCAAGTTCAGGAAGCGTTGCACCAGTCTGACTGACCGGAAACCAAGCAACGAAGCCACCTCTCCGGCGTTGGAGAAACCTGGTCCGGCCGTCTCCACCAAGCGCCTCAGGGTCACCATCCTAGAAACGCACAGTGCCTTTGACAGTCCTGGCACCGTGCTATCACAAACGTCCATTCTCGCTTCACATACTAGTGGTTCCTCTAAGAGCCAATGCAGAGAATTATACACTTTCAATCTGTTTGGTTTAAAAAAGGAAAACACTTTGAAAACACTCTGATAAAACAGGGGCACTTCTTTTATCTTTAAAAGGCTAACATTAGTTAGAAACAGAGCAGCATCTAGCCCCAGCCCGTTCACATGTCTGAGGATGCAGCTGGCCACGTCTCTCCACACAGTGTCAGGAGATCCTGCCAGGTACTTCTGGAGGAACTGCATCCGAAACGTGGCTGTTCTGCTGGCCAGGTGGACAAGGCCCTGTCCCCCTTCTTCTCTTGGTAAGAACAGGACTGACTGTGGCACCCAATGTCGGCCGTCCCAAAAGAAATCGACCATCTCAGATTGTATTTTTACCAACAGGTCTGGAGGTGGGTCTAGAACAGAAAGTTTGTGCCACAGTTGTGATGCAACCAAGTTGTTTAACACCAGTACTCTGCCTCTGTAGGACATTTTTGAGTGTATCCATTTCCATTTTTCCAATTTATTCTTGACTTTTTGCACCACATTGTCCCAGTTTTTCTGTACTGAAGTCTTATTCCCTAAATGGACACCGAGATATTCAAGGCCATCTCTCTTCCACGGGAGGTTTTGAGGCAGAACTGGGAGCCCTTCAGGCCACTCGCCCATGGCGAGGGCTGTGCTCTTTCCCCAGTTTACCCTTGCAGCAGACATGGTTGAAAAACTCTCTGTGATTTCACTTAGTGTGTCGACATCTTGTTGATTTTTTACAAAGACAACAACGTCGTCAGCGTACGCTGATAAAACTATGCTACTGTTGAAACCAGGTAAAACAAAACCATGAACCCTCGAACGGATTTTCTGAAGGAGGGGTTCCAGGGAGAGTGCATAGAGCATTCCCGAGAGCGCACAGCCCTGGCGAACACCTCTACACACTCTAAAAGGAGCACACAGGCTACCGTTGAACTTCAGCACACCCTCAACGTTACTGTACAACACCTTGATCTTGGCTATGAAACCAGCGCTGAACCCAAACCTCTCCATGGTTTCCCAGAGGAAGCTGTGCTCAACGTGGTCAAAAGCCTTTTCTTGGTCAAGTGAGACCAACGCTGTGTTCAGACCTAATGAACTGGAGACTTCCAAAACATCTCGAATCAGGTGGATATTATCTACCATGGACCTGCTGGGGACGCAATAAGTCTGGTCTCGGTGGATGACCTGTTCCATTGCTTCTCTCATCCTGGTTGCCAGGGCCTTGGAGAGGATTTTGTAGTCGGTGCAAAGGAGAGACACGGGGCGCCAACTCTTTAACTCTTGCAGATTCCCTTTTTTAGGCAGAAGAGTGATGACCGCTCTTCGGCACGACAGCGGTAGTGAGCCAATGATCAGGCTTTCAGTGAAAACATCCAGCAGGTCCCCTGCCAGGATGTCCCAGTAGGCCTTGTAGAACTCCACCGTGAGCCCGTCAATGCCGGGAGCTTTCTGGCCTTGCATGCTTTGGAGGGCTGTGCTGAGCTCCTGAAGCCCTAGGGGGCGCTCCAGGTCAGTGTTGGTCTCCTCAGAGACCTGGGGTAGTCCACTGCAGAACTCCCTGAACAGCTCGCCGTTCCTCTCATATTCACTTTTGAATAACGAGGAGTAATATTCCATAGCCCTCCTCCTGATCTGGTTTGGCTCGCTCAGCTGCTGCCCAGTTTCCGACAAGAGAGAGTGGATCAGTTTTCTTTGCCCGTGTTTCCTCTCCAGGTTGAAAAAGAAGCTGGAAGGAGCATCCATCTCTGTGATGTTCTGCATCCGGGACCTGACTAACACGCCTTGGACCTTAGCATCCAGTAGGTTTGTCAGAACTGATTTTTTAGAGAGAAAGAAGAAGAAGAAGAGAAAGAAGAAGAAGAAGAGAAAGAACAAGAAGAAAAAGAACAAGAAGAAAAAGAAAGAGTGAGTTGTGGCAGCCATCTTGAATGAAAACTTGAACATGAAAGACAGCAGTCGATCAGGGCCTTTAATATTTTTTAAATCATAAACCGGGTTGAATAAGCGGTTTCCATTTGTCCAAGACAACCTATTTTCATCTCAGACAACCAGATCTCGCCTCAAGCTACGGTGATGCAGTGATCTTTATAATTAAAAAAATAAAAAATAAAAATCATCGACATCAGGCTCAGGAAAAAAAAGTTTTGTTGTTAAAGTTCAGGTATGTTTATTCACTGATTCAGCCGTCAACAAATATGTTCTTGTTTTTAGTATTTCGCCTAGCCTGGCCCTCGCCTTCCTGCACAGCTCTGCTCAATTCTCATTTCCCTTCACTGTACAGTCTGGGATTTCTCTCATAGACAACGATTTCTCCAGTAGATTTTTGACCGGACCAATCAGAGAACAGAAGAGGCGGAGTTTTGGACCCTAACCCACGCCCCCACCTGTCCCAGCGCGCAGAGCCCTATAAAAGGGCTCTGCCAGCGCGCAGCCAGCGAGCAGCCGCATGTTCTCATTCAAAGCGATGCAAAGCGATGCAGGACTGTTTTATATGTGACACAAATTTATTAATTTCCCCTTCTTAATCCCTTATCTGGAGTTTTCTTTTGTTTTTTTTGGCCAAAAGTCAAGTAATCGCTCGCTCCCTCCTCCTCCTTCTCTCCCACCGCTGAGTGAAATGAACAAGGAAATGGCTGAGGTTGTCACGAGAATTAAACTCGGGTTTTACGTTGCTGCCCGAGTCCCATCAGATTTTCTGGTCTTCTGGTGAGCTGGACCAGCGATCCATGGTTTTATTTTATTTTATTTAAACGTTTTATTAACATATAAACACAGAATTTGCAGCGCGGCAGCCGGCAGCGAGAGAAAAGCTGCAGGAGGCGGAGCAGATCTCAAGTTCACCAGACCACGGGGGAGCAGCCATATATGGCTCTGAGGGGAGGGAGCAGAATGCTTTCCCTGTTCAAAATATCCAATGGTTTTGTTCCTCAGCAGAGGCCACGCCTCCAGCAAGAATCGTTTTTCAATGGAGAGGTCCCAGACCCTTGTCTGAAGCGAAGTGAAGGACAAGGGTCTGGTTTTAACCAGGCTATATTTCGCCCTGTTTTACGGCATTGTTTTGTACACTACTCTTATTTTAACTGCATTTTTACTGTAGTTTATTGTTATTGTTATTGTTATTGAAAAGGTCTCTTGCAAATGAGTCCCCGTGGCTCAGTGAGGCTAGCTAGCCTGTTTAAATAAAGGTTGAATGAAAAAAAAAAAATCTATCATTAAGTTGAAAATCTAAATCTCATTTTCTGGTAATTTAATAAATGATCAAATATATAAAATAAATAGCATTAAGACTACCTGTACTTAATTTAAGGCTACATTAAGGCTCCTCGGACTGATGAAGTCCTTTGGATGAAGGGCGAAATGTCTCAACAACAACAAAAAAAGAAACTGTCAGGGTGACCTG
>JBBPBX010004194.1:42163-78087 GCA_038048925.1 Garcialebias charrua | reverse complement strand
TGACAAAAGACTCAACTCTGGTGCTCCCTTTCCTTTTCTCTTTAAAATTCCAAACCATATTATCGTTTATCGCAATACTTTCTGAGACAATTATTCGCCCAGCAAAATTTATCGTGACAGGTCTATACTTATGGAAGCCCATTTCCGCCATGAAACAAAAAAATAAAAGCCCAACAGAAAGTCATAATTTTGACTTTTAAAGTCATCATTTTGACTTTTAATGTCATAATTACAACAATAAAAGTCATAACTATGAGAATAAAAGTCATAATTATGGGTTTTAAAGTAATCATTTTGACTTTTACAGTCACAATTACAAGAACAAAAGTCATAATTGAGTTTTAACGTCATAATTATGACTTTTGTTCTTGTAATTATAACTTTAAAACTCAATTTTTACTTCCTGTTGGACTTATATTTCATAGCGGAAATGGGCTTCATTACTAAATGCTATATAAAGTGGTGATGAAAAGATGTATTACATACCTTTATCTAAAAGGATTGATGTTTGAAGGCAGATGGACATACATTGAATTGAATGACTCCATGTGCTGCAGGAGAACTACCAGTGTCTGACAGGAAGTTGCATCCCTGTAGAGTCACGGCAAGCAACAATGTTAGGCTGATTGGTAACTCAATTAACCCTGGG
Source organism: Garcialebias charrua (assembly GCA_038048925.1). NCBI lineage: Eukaryota > Metazoa > Chordata > Actinopteri > Cyprinodontiformes > Rivulidae > Garcialebias > Garcialebias charrua. The sequence goes on along the minus strand of JBBPBX010004194.1, from coordinate 77,438 downwards.
TGTGAGTGAGACAGGTCCCTCTTGTAAATGAGTCCCTGTGGCTCAACGAGGCTAGCCTGTATAAATAAAGGTTGAATGAAAACAAACTTAGAAATTAAATTAGAAAAGTCAAAATTATATCTTTAACACTCGAAATTATGACTTTTATTTTCACAATTATGTATTTTTATTTACCCTTTATCTAAAGAGGTAGTTTCATTCAGACACGAGAACTCATTTTCAAGAGAGACCTGTTTTAGGGAGCTCAGGGGCCCAGGGTGGGGCGAATAAGGTTGGAGGCAGGTGTGGGTGTTTCACCTTTTTCCACCCACATTTTTTGACGTTGTCAGTACTGGGGCTTGAACTGGCAATCTTTCGATCAGAGGCTCACCATCTCTAACCTCTGCGCCACCACTTCCCCTAATTATGACTTCTATTCTCATAATTATGATGTTAAAACTCGTAATTATGACTTTAAAACTCGAAATTATGTCTTTAAAACTCAAAATTATGACTTTTATTCTTGTAATTATGACTTTAAGTTGAAATTATGATTTTAAAAGTTGAAATTATGACTGTTATTCTCACAATTATGACTTTAAAACTCATTATTACTTTTATTCTTGTAATTATGACTTTGAAACTCAAAAATATGACTTTTATTCTTGTAATTATGACTTTAAAAGTTGAAATTATGATTTTAAAAGTTGAAATTATGACTTTTATTCTCATAATTATGACTTTAAAACTCATACTTATTACTTTTATTCTTGTAATTATGACTTTGAAACTCAAAATTATGACTTTTATTCCCATAATCATGACTTTAAAACTCAAAATTATGACTTTTATTCTTATAATTGACTTTAAAAGTAAAATTATGACTTCCCGTTGGGCTTTTTTTCATGACGGAAATGGGACTTGAACCGTATACTGTATACAGTATATGTATACATTACATGTACTTGTGTACATTTTAGTAAAAAAAAAAAATATAATTAATTTCAACGGGGCAAAGAAAAGTGTTCTGTACCTTTAAGATGACGTCACTTGCAGGAACGAAAGTCTCGCGTGATTGGCATAATCTCTCGAGAGCTTGTCACCGCGGGAGAAGTGTGTTTGTGTGTGTGAGCAGAGACTGTAAAAGTTGAGCTAAATGTTGAATGTTGAAAATTGACGCTAAAGCGACTTCTAAAGACGGAATAACCTCTTTTCATGACAAGCAGCCAACGAGGTATTTGTCTTATTTGCGTTTTTTTTGTTAATAAGTATGTTTATTTACCTCGTTATATTTTGTACAGTTCAGTTGTATTTGTGTATTTTATTTTGCTTACTGCGTTTGGAGCCTGGCTTTAAAGTGTTAAGAAGTTAGTGTGGAGATAGGACGGTGAAGGTGGACAACATGTCATACTGAAGCTGCATAAATACTCCCATGCCAAGAATCGCCTTGTGTTGTGATGTTGTGAAGGGAGCAGTGTTGCCAGATCTTGTGATATAAACAAGCGACCAGTTCCATGAAAACAAGCATTCACTCTTTAAAACAAGTCCAAAACAAGCCCAACTGGCAACCCACCATATTGTGAAAACAGAGGCAGTTTTTAAACAGTATAAACATACATTTATTATGGCATTACATATAAACATCAAAATTATGCCTAACACTTTGAATAACATACTTTTACATTCTAAAAAAATTTAAAAAACACTTTGCATATGTAACATTAAATATATGTAACATTAACATCTTACTGTCTTACTGTCCACAAAAGTTTGGAGTATTTTCCAGGTTTGGATGGGTATGAAAAAGACTGGCGTCCAGATATTCCTTATTTTTATTTTCTAAATTGATAAAAACCTAAACATTTCATCTAGTAATGATGTGTTGAACCAACCAGAAATGATAAAATATATTAAAATTTTAAATGGTGTCATCATAAATAAGGTGTTGCTTCATTCACCACAAAGGATACGATTATTATCTTGGATTTAGATTTACCAACAAAGTTTTTTCACCACTCCAGGTTTTATGCATATATTTTACCTATTTCATAGAAGAGGTAATGAAAAGGGTGAATTTTGTTTTTTAAGAACACAACTTTTTCAGAAAGAAAAAACAAACATTTTTAAGTGGTAACCCTTGCTGTTATTCTTGGTTACCGGTAATCAGATTTTTCTTCTGGTTTTTGAACAAATATAAAATGCATACACATGACAATAGACTGCTATAGAAACATTTACCATGAATTCGTTAAAAAAACTGTTAAGGTTTAATTTTAGATTGGTCCTAACGTCAGTTAGATATGTGGTATTTTGTGTCTGTAAAAGTAAAAAATAAATGTATAATAAATACAGTAAAGTAGAAATCTGTTATGGATGTAGGTAATTTGGAGTTGTTCTGATGTCTAAAATCTTAAAATTTTCAGCCCAGTTTAAATTTAACTTTATTGGAAGTCAATGGAGAAAATCTCTCACTAATGTTGTTTACCCAAAAGAACCACATTCAATGACAGGATAAGATTTTTAACCAGTATTTATACTTGTAAGGCCAGATATACATGTATCACATACATAGATGTACAGCATGAAAACAGTCACACAAAAAAAGCCTCGAGCTGCGTTACCTGCTCGCTCCTCTCAGACATCTTACTCTAGCCGTTTTCGCATTGGCCAGCCCTCAATGGCCCGGGCCGCCCCTGGTTTGCCCAGAGTCCGAACTGGCCCGCCCGCGTTCATTACGCATTATGTGGAGAGCAAGCCTTGAAGTGGGTGGGGTGTTCTCTTGACGTGGGTGGAGTGTTCTTGTGTGCGCGCTTACAGTGTTTTATGAGAGGACACCCCTAAAAAAAATGTGTTAGCTGAATATATATCTTAGTTTTCTGAGTTAAATTTTTGTTAATGACTGATTACAATTCAGCTTATGTTAGGACGTAAATAACACGAAGCGCGCACCCATTTCCACCTTTCCGCGTGACCTGAATGTCATTAAAATATAACTAATATTGTCTAACTCTTGCGCGCAGCCAGGGTTTTAAAATATAACTAATAATCTCTAAGTTCTACGTGCAGCTAGAATGTTAAGAGGAGTGTTTGCTATATAGGTAAAGTGGACACCTAAAAATCCAGTCCGCCGCTGTAGCTCAAAGAGATCGTCACTGCTCTTATACTCTTTTATCTTGACCCGAGGAAGCGGGTTCGCTTCCCACCTGGTACGAAGTAATTTTACTTTTTTTTTTTTTTAAATTGGAGTAAATAGCCTTACCGTTTGAATGGCACGTTTACATATGCATTGTGCTTGTTATGTAGCACTGCTGTTTTACTTTTTCATCAAAAATGAGTGTCAAAAAGATCTCTAATATCAATTATTGAAAGATAAAAATTAATACAGGTTAAATCTCAGGTATTAGAGTAATCCGAAAGTAAGTTACTTTCAGAACTGAGTAACTAAGTAGTGTAATATGTTACTTTTTTAAAAAGTAACTAGTAATGTGTAACTAATTACTTATTTTGGGTAACTACCCCAACACTGCACTGAACCATGTGTTCAGCTTTAATGGCTGTACGCCTAAGATTTACAGAGGGAAAAATCTTGAGAATAAGTTTAGTATTCAGCGAGCTATGACTGATTAAACATGCAAATCCTTCATTGCACCTGTCAAAAAGGTTACACTGAGTAGAGCAGGCGACCGGGCAATGCGGGATCTAGCATTTACAGTACATGATATCTGTGGCGCCAACTGCACCTGAACGTAACATCCACCTGGACGCAACATCCATGGAAGGGGAGCGTGAAGGGACAAACTACCTACCACTTGTATTTTGCTTTCATTCGGACAGAAAAGCAAGCCCCAAAAAGCAACTTAACATTCAAAATAAGCCCAACAACTCACATTTTTTTTGGCGACTGTAGAAAAACAAGCCCAAAGTCGCTTATAATAGGTGGATTGGCAACTATGGAAGGGAGCTACACAGGGGGAGCAGGTGGTGGGGTTAAGGCCCAACGTGGGGAAAATGAGGGTGGAGGCAGGTGTGGGTGTTTCCACCCATATAGAGTAGCTTTAAAGGCTTTATTTTGTAGTTTGCTCTTTTTTCTAGGTGAAACGATGTTTTGTTTTTCAGGCACTTGAGCTATTTGCATTCAATACTGTGAGATGTGGATGTGTTGTTTTACCTGTGTTCTTCTTGGTCTGTGCCATCTTTGTAAATCTCTTGTGCAGGAGAAACAGTTGGCAGCTGGAGTTGGGCGTAGTTGTGCAGTCTGATAAAGAAGTGCAACTACAGTACTGTACAGTACTGTACATGGTTGCAAAAATCACAACTACACATCAGCCTTTTCTTTTTCAACACACAGCAAGATCTAAAATAGACACTGGTTTTACCTAGGGATGTGCAATATGGCGTAAAATTCATATCACAATATATATTGTGATGGGTGGCCGTAACGATAAATATCACGATATGTTTTTGGTATAAAATTTGCAATACGAATGCAAGGGTGTCCTTTTGCAATCGTTTTTGAAAACTGCTATACCACAAAATAATTTCAGTTAAGAAAATTCCACTACTAGTTCCAGAGTGTTTTTAAATAATTAACAAATTGAGCACGATGGCACAACTGGTAGAGCTGCTGCCTCTGAGTGAGCAGGTCCCTGGTTCAAATCCTGGTCCGGTGGCTTTTCTGGGTGGAGTTTGCATGTTCTCTCCGTGTATGCATGGGTTTTCTGCGGGTCCTCCGGTTTCCTCCCACATACAAAAAATATGCAAGTTAGGCTAACTCTAAATGGTCCCTAGGTGTGAGTGAAAGTATAAATAGTTTCTTCATGGACCTGAAGCATCTAGCTCTGACAACTACCTGTCCCTCGACAATATTTGACACTACAGTACTGTGTAGACATGCAGAAGTAAAGCACAATTTGAACATCAAGCATCATAGCATCTCATAACTAACATCTAGTATGTTTTCTTTCACAAATTAAAATGGCAAACACATACAGTATTAGAATGTTAAAATATAATTTAAAAGTTTAAACCATGTCTGTCTCGTATTCCAAATAATTAGGCACACTAAATTAGACTTCTTTATTTCTACGTTTATGTACTTCATATGTTGTAGCTATCAGTTAGCTCGCTAAGCTACATCTTTTCTTACCTTGATAGCTGCAGATATGTTTTTCACGATGGAAGAACTTATATCCTGTCTCAAGTATAATAGTTTGTGAATTTGTCGCTGCGACTTCCTCCGCATCAGCAAAAGAAAAGGCTGGCAAATTAAGCAAATGCTGTATGTTGAAAATAGATATTTTTCCTTAGTGTACTTGCGTAGACTTGCAAGAACAGGAAGTATCCTAACACAAGGAGACGCTACTTCTGGTTGTGAAAAAGGCTTATTTTATGAGCAATATTCACTATAGTTAATTATTTCCACTGAAATACGAGTGAAGAAAAGCATGCTCTATATCCATAAACATTCCTATACGTGTAGTAGTATTCAGTTATATTCATAAAGAAGAAATAACCTATAAAGAATGTGACGTAATATGAGAGAACCTACCCATCTTGCATCAACTGCCTCCCGTATAACGAGAGCAATAATTCCACTTTTATCTGCTTTGGGGACGGCTCAGACTTGAATTATCATGCAAGCTGTATTGCTGTTTTTGCTTAATTGGAATTTGTTTAGCAGGCTTTGTACGCGGGCAAACAGGGAATAAACAGATTTATGGGCGAGCTGTGCCAAGTAAAAGGTTATGCATAATTTAAGGTGGATTACTTTGGATGCAGAGGTCAATAAGGCTAAACAGACGAGGGTTCTCGACATTCGGGGAGGAGCTGGGAGCCTGTTGAGTCCAAGTAGCATGAATTATCTCACACTGACTCGTGCGTTCCTTATATATTAGTACAAATGAAAACATTAGGCATATTTTACAAACTAATAATTATATCGGGTTAATTTCTGCTTGCAGCCTTGAGGCTTTACTCTGCTTTAGCTGTCGCTTTGTCATTTCTACTTGTGTTGTCACCTTCATCATCGTCAGCTTTACCACAATCCCAACTTTTACCAGAACCAATCGTTTCAGTACAATGCTACTTTTACCACCATGTTTCATTTGTCATTTCTCACTCCTTGCTTTAACATGTTCACTCAGCTGCTGATTATGGCAGTAGAAATTATGAGTTTTTTTCCACTTTAAATTGTGCAGCATCAGCAGTACTGTCATAGAAGACGATTGGTTTTCACAACAAAGACATGGTAGTATCTTAACGGACTGCAACTGATGGAGACCAGAAATAGGTTATAAAAACATAAAACAAAGTCGTTTTAAGACGGACCATGGCAACTGGAGTCAGGCTTAAGGATGATAAATAAAAACATACTTTAGAAGAAAGTATTCCTTTGGTTATTTGAATTAGTAAATGAACAAATCAACCTTTCACCATTAATCCAATAATGCTCAGTCAGGTCATCTACCTGGATTATTGAGCATGCATCAGGGTGTCATCTGGACAGTTTCTTTTTTCTAGAGATGTTCCACCCTCTATCCAGAGGGCTTCATCAGTCTGAGGAGCTCCAAGTAAACCATTTCCCCACAAAGCAGTAACCTCCTTAACCTCCTTTGTGCCTTGAACCACTGTGGCTTCTGGGAGGAGCCGACCGGGGGCAGGGCAGCCCCCAGAAACCATCTTATCTCCAGCAAACTGGTTGGTCCACTTAAGGAGGTTACTGCTTTGGGGGGAAATGGTTTACTTGGAGCTCCTCAGACTGATGAAGCCCTCCGGATAGAGGGAGAAACGTCTCTAGAAAAAAGAAACTGTCCAGATTACCTGACTGAGCATTATTGGATTTGGTAACTGGATGATTGAGCATTAACTTTTTTACCTTTCCCCATTAACACTTTCACAGCAAAGACTTTTAGCAGATGTGTATATCAAAAAGTTAGTTAGCCATGAAAGCCGGAGTCTGTCAGTAAAATATCTCATGAAGTAGTGGATGAGTTTGGACTCGACTGAAGATGGCCATCGCAGCAAATCAACTTTAGCAAACACAGAAATGTTTCTGTCTGTTTCACAGAGCTAACATTTGCTGTGGTAGTACAGGTGTCACAACACTTATATGTGATCACATTAGAAAAATATTCATTTGGACCCCCTCACATTTACCATGAAACATTAGTTCACTCAGTGCTGTTTCTATTTCTTTGTGAACTAATCCATTCCTCTTGATAAGAGAATACTCAAACCACTAAAACATCCACTCTGGGTTTTCCTGGTTACCTCCAACAACTTACCACCCGGTATTAGGGTAGGGCATCCTTTGAATTTGAGTGATTCTGGTTCCAATTCTTCGTTTCGATTAAATCGAAACAAAGGATTGGAATCAAAATCATTTCGATTCTCTATTCCGATTCTTTTTTTTAGGCAGAGTTAAAAAAAGACATGTACTGTAAATTCAATACAGTTCAGTTTATTTATACTGTATAGTGCCAAGTCACAACAGAAGTCATCTCAGGGCACTGAACAGAAACAATCAAATATAAAAATAAGTTAACAGAAACTTTCATATAAAAATAATAAGTTAACAGAAACTTTCATATAATGATAATAAGTTAACACTAGGAGACTGCTTTGTGTTTAATTCCATCATGTTATAAAAGAGCTACAGTAGTTAGCCAGAGTTCTTTCAGGATGAAATAATTTGAACTTCTGTTTGAATTTTAATGCTATGAACCTTTTCCTTTTTGTTAAATGTACGGTACTATGCATTTTTCACAGGGCTTTTATCAACCAGTATATAATATCAAACTTATGAACTTCAATAGGTTATGAGTTTTCTTTTTGCAGGGGTACACTTACAAGAGAGCTTTATGTTTGAAAACCTCATGGAAACACATTTCCACATGTCCAGTGTGTGATGCTGCAGTCATGTTTCTGAGCTCCCACTGATGGGCTAACCTGTTGCAGAATAATAAACAAAATTATTATTCGTATTATAAAAAAGAGCAACTTATACAATCCAGTCCAGGTCAGCAGCAGGTACAGTATAAAATCAGAAACTGTTCTTGTTGAGGAACATGTTCATATCTGCTTCTCAGGCAGTATGTGTTCTGGACAGACAGTGTCTCCTGCAGTGGAGAACACGTTCGCTGGGTGTAGAAGAAGCTTGAACACAAATATGAGAATGCAAGATCTTACAGCAAAGGATAAGTCTTGTGTTGGTTCCACCACTACCAGCAGCAGCAGGTTCTTCAGACAGAACGGCTGGTGGAATGTCCTGGTCCATCTGCAGCCCTCTCTGCATTTGTTTCTTCATGGACATGGAGCTGTGACATTGTTCTGTGCCTCTTCCTCAGCCAAAAGCTCCTCCAGTGGAGACTTTATGGACAGACTGTAGGGAGGTGGTTCCTAAACAAACAACAATGTGGTGGAGTGAAAGTTATTAGTTCCCCAAAACATAAATACTCAAAGATACTCAGAAAATGTACTTAAGTACAGTACCGTACTGAAGTCCATGTACTCTGTTACTGTCCACCACTGTGCGTGAGAGAAGCAGACCATTCAACCATGGCTGAATCTGCAGAACACAAATATCCAATATCCAGCCTAAAACCAACTTGACTCCGGTCTCTGTTCACATAAGGTTAAAGGTTAGCTGCATGTTGTTTAGGCTACTTGTTGTGCCGTGCTTTCTAAAATAGTTATTGAATCAAGTGTTTAAATGTATGTTTAACAACTCATTAAAATACACAGAATGCAGGAAATTGCATCTAATTTATTTAAAAAAATTCTGAGGAAGGACCCCCCAGTCCCTCCGACCTGTGTGTCACCCCCACATTACAAATGCTTCTGACACCAGTGCCTGAGAGTCACCCCAACACATACTCTGAGTGCTTATAGATTGTGAGGTCTTTACTTATAATAATAATAATGTCTTTTCCTGTCATCTGCGTATGTTCCCATACACAGACGAAATTCGTCTCTGCATTTAACCCAACCACCTACCAGGTGGTGCAGTGAGCAGCCCGAAAGCGCCCGGGGAGCTGGAGAAATAGGTGTGCACTCATAGACACCCCAAGCTGGGTAGTGGCCGGGACGCGAACCCGCGACCTTCGGATCCGTAGTCAAATGCCCTGCCACTAGACCATCTTGGCTCCCTAACATTGGAATGAAACTATTGTATTTGTGTTTTTTCAAGAAAGGCTGGTTTTTCATTCCTTTTAAAGTAATAAATAAAACTAACGAGGTGCACTGTTAAACATGACTGGATCCAATGTAACAAGCGTGACGCTTTAATTGGACCTTGTTGGGGACTTGCAGCTGTGCAGCTTTTAATTACATCAGCCGTGGATTGGAACAGTCTTTCCTAATCTTTTGAGCAGAGTTACACGGCTCAGACATAAAGCACAATCCAAATAATGTCTGTGGGGGATTGAATTCTGCGTTCCTGAGCTGCTTTCAGGTGGCTCTTTGCAGAGGTTTACCACTCCAAGCTGATGTACTGGCATCTCTGTAGGTGCTGCAGGTAAACGATCTTTTCCCACAGTCTCTTGTTCATCCTGACATTTCATCCTGGGGGCTGACTGTGCCTTTGGGCACTCCTGTGCATGTGTTCAGTGGATGTATGAGAGAGAGTGTCCACCAATCTGGGGTTGCGTTCAGCGGTGAGGAAATGTCAGAGCGCATCTGTGAAAGGACGATATCAGCTGCACCTGATAGACAACACACACACACACACACACTGCAGAAATACAAGCCCTGAGCAATTGCAGGTCATGCAGCCTGGCAGATATGCACCTCTGTGGCACCTAGCTTAAATAGCATGCAGCAAAAAGAGACTGTAGCTGGAAGCATCATCATGGCAGCTGGACTTCAGTTTGTCAGGAGGGACAGGACTAAGGTTTTAATGATTCAGAGTAACAGAAAACATGTTTCATCTGTTGAAAGAAATTGTAACTTTAAAGACGTACTAAATTCCTTTAATTTGTTGTCTAAAAGTAGCTGTTTTTTCCTTTAAAACAACAACAACAAAAACGTGTAAGAATATTTTGCTGAAAGCATTTTTTTCCTGATCCCGATCCTGGAGGCTAACTGTCCGTTTCCGATGTGTTCCTGATGCAATGTAACAACTTCCCCCAACAACAGCTTTCCATCGAGGCCAGCAGAAGCCTTTTAATGACATTATCAATTTACAACAGGTGAGCTGGAGCTAGGAACCTTCCAGGGACAGAACTAAGGTCTTAAAGGGCCCCCGCTTCACATCCGTAACTGATAATTTTTGCATTTAACAAATTTACCGGTACTGGAATGCCTCCCATTAATTAATTACAGAACAATTTATTGGTTAGTTAAGAAACACAACAATCCATAGTGACACTTTCATGTGAAGACATCTTCAAAATTTAAGTAAATTGTAGGTTTTTAGAGTTCAGGAATTCAAAGAAGAAAATGATGTGATTTTCCTTCTTGTTCCTTCAGTGAACAGCTGGAAGTTTGGACTACCGTATTTTCTGCCCTATAGGTTGCAGTTTTTTTGCATAATTTACATGCCCTGCGACTTATAGGCCGAAGCGACATATTGATGGATCCCCACCCCCCATATTTATAAACCAATTTTTGGCTGAGATATGACTGTTTTCATTCATTCTGACTGAAAAGTTGTTTTCAACGGTACTACTTTCAGCCACTTGAAGGCAGCAGAGTAGTAGTAGCAACCTTTTGTTGTTGGTGTTGCTGCTTTTTTTTCATGAAATTTTTTGTTATCGCCAGAATGCTCTAAAATATCCCGATATTATATTTGAGCCATATCGCCCACCCCTAGCTTGGACCAAACCAGCTGCACAGCCCTGGTGAAATGCAGCTAATTTGACCTCTAAAGTGCATTTATTAAGTAGAAGTTACATTGAGACACAACTTTGCTATAATTTCAAGCAAACAAATAATTGTTTAGGTGCTTTTCTTGTTAAATTGCAAAGAAACAAGCAGTGTTCTTCGTTTCTGATTTCCTCCCTCTGCGCGCTCCCGGAGCACCGAGGTATCAAAACTATTTTTGAAATGCAGCTGATTTGACCATTAAAGGAGCTTGCTGGACCATGGATTCATTGTCCAATATCTAGGCTGTGTAAAGATTTATTAGTTTATTAATCATTACCGCAATTGATTAGTAATTGACCCTTGGCGACACCCTGTGTCCTCGACATTGCATTTATTAAGCAAACGTTAGACTGAGACCCACATTTACTATAATTTCGATCAAACAAATAATTGTATTTAGATGCTTATCTTGTTGAATTTGCACAGCGACGCGTTGCGTGCACGCATTTAGTTCCGCGTATCGGCTTTTGAAATACATCAGATTTGACCGTCAAAGTGCATTTATTAAGCAAAAGTTAGATTGAGACACACATTTACTATAATTTTGTGCAAACAAATGGAAATACGGTATGTCCAAGATTTATGGGGACTGCCTAGAAAGGCAGCACCCTATTATTATCCACCTGAAAAGGGTTATGCTCCTCTGTTAACTTTAATGCGGCCCAAACCGTAATGTGTACCCACACAAATTTTATATCAAAATGACCGGCTCAGCACTGTGAGGTGTGCTATTATTTTTGGTGGCATTTTGAGTTAACATGGTAACGGAATTTGCAAACAAATACGCCATTTTTCTATGTGAAAAACACAAAAAAACTCTTAAAAACTTCTAGCTGCCACAGTGAGGTCACATGACCTAGAATTTAGGTCTCTGAATAAAACTCAGTATGTCAAAACGTGAACATTTTTGCCATCTACGTTTTCAAATGGCCACCACATTGCAGTCCTTGTCATACTCTTGTCTTGCTGTTGTCTGTAGATTTTCTGTTTTATAAAATCTCCCCCTTCCAAAATGAGAAACCTAATTAGCATAGGAAATCTTCACAAACGTATGGGGGTCGGGGGCAGCTGGAGCAAGTATTAGTTTTAGAGAGAAAATTTAAATAACTTTATTCTCTGAACTCCATTCATGAATAAAGAAGTAGAAGTAAAACAATGCTCTGATATCCATCAAGCCCTAGGGTTAAACCACTCTATTACAGACAATTGCTGTTTACTTTTCCTGATAATGCAGCAGATTTTAATGTAAATGGATTAAAAAAAGTTGCTTCATAAATCAGCCCTTGGCTGCACTTCAGCATTAGAGTCAGAGTCAGAGAGTCAGAGAGTCTTTATTGTCATTTGCACCGCATGTGGTACATGAGATGAAAACGAGATTATGTACACGAGGTCCCAGTTACATCCAACAACAATGAAAGAGAAAAACAGTAATAACATCTAGAACTAACTAAGAAAAACATCAACTAGTAATACACTAAGCCTAATATAGTGGGAATAAACAGCAGCACGAACATGAGTTTGTATGAGCAGATGGTCACAGATGAATACAGCAACAAGAAAACAGATCAGCATCAGCATGATGTGATATTTTGCAGTGTTTATTTTTTATTTTATTTTTATTTATTCATGAGTCTAACAGCCTCAGGGTAGAAGCTGTTCCTCAGTCTAGTGGTTCTACATTTGATGCTCCTCAACCTCCGTCCTGAGGGGAGTGGGGCAAAGAGTGAGTGTGCTGGGTGAGTGAGGTCTTTCATGATGCAGGTGGCTCTTTTCCTGCATCTGGAGGTGTAAATGTCTGTGATGGTGGGGAGACTGACTCCAACAGACTTCTGTGCAGCCTTCACCACTCTCTGTAGAGCTTTCCTCTCTTCAACTGTGCAGCCTCCATGCCACACGTTGATGCTGGAGCACAGGATGCTCTCCACTGCACACCTGTAGAAGGAGGTGAGGACTGGGCTGCTCAGACCAGCTCGTCTCAGCCGTCTGAGGAAGTAGAGTCTCTGATGACCTTTCTTGATCAGGCTGGTGGTGTTGTTGCTCCAGCTGAGGTTATCATTCATGTGTACACCCAAGTATTTGTAGCTGGAGACCACTTCCACTGCAGACCCACCTATTTTCAGTGGGGCATGGTTGTGTTTGTTCCTTCTGAAGTCCACAATCATCTCCTTTGTCTTCTTCACATTCATGTGAAGATTGTTCTCTTTGCACCAGCTCTCCAGGTGTTCCACCTCCTGTCTGTAGCTGGACTCATCATTGTTTGTAATGCATCCCACCACCGCTGTATCATCTGCAAACTTAACAATATGACAGCCTGGAAGTGTGGCTGTACAATCATATGTGAGCAGAGTGAACAGAAGGGGGCTCAGCACACATCCCTGAGGAGAGCCAGTGCTGAGGGTTATGGTGGAGGAGGAGAAGTTGTGGATCTTCACGGACTGTGGTCTGTCTGTTAAGAAGTCTAGTACCCAGTTACAAATAGAGGGGCTTAGTCCAAGTGTAGATAGTTTGTCTATCAGAGTTTGGGGGATCATGGTGTTGAAGGCAGATGTGAAGTCCACAAAGAGCAGACGCACGTATGAGTCCTTCTGATCCAGGTGGGTGAGAGCAGTGTGGACCACGGAAGAAATGGCGTCCTCTGTTGATCGGTTCTCACGGTATGCGTATTGATGAGGGTCCTCGTTGATGTTGACGGTTGCCTTGATGTGGGACATGACCAGTTTCTCAAAACATTTAGCGACTATCGGGGTGAGGGCCACCGGTCTATAGTCATTCAGACCAGTCACTGTGGAGCTCTTTGGGACTGGGATGATGGTCGCGGTCTTCAGGCAGGTGGGAACTAACTCCAGTGCAAGTGAGGTGGTGAAGATGTCAGCCAGCACCTCACAGAGCTGGTCCGCACATTCCTTCAGAACTTTCCCTGGGATGTTGTCTGGTCCGGTTGCTTTATGAGGATTAATCTTTCTGAGACTGCCTCTCACTTCTGCTGCGGACACCCTGAGATGCTCTTCATCTGGTGATGAGGTGAGTCTGGTGCTAGCAGGTCTGTTTGGATCATCAAAACGTGCATAAAACTTATTGAGGGCATCAGGCAGAGATGGGTCCCTGGGGCATTGTTTGTTTTTGCCTTTGTAATCTGTTATGCATTTAATACCCTTCCACATGCTCCGTGGGTCTTGTGAGGTGAACTGATCGACAAGATGGACCTCCATCTTGTCGAAGCTCCAAAATTCATTGTTAAAACGTGCCTTCATGTGAAACGTTTTTTTCTCTGCAAAAACAAGCTGAGAACTTGTTTACAAATTTTCTTCTTTTTTTTAAAGCTTTGTGTGAAAAATGCTATGCTAAGGAGCTCAAACCACACTGCCATTTTGAGAACTGACAACAAAGGAGAGACAGCCCATATCACGTCAAGGGGCCTCCCTCCCATTTTTCTTAAAGAGACACGTTGCTCGCTCCCTCACTATCCATCCTTTGGTTTACAGTAGGGGTGGGCGATATGGCTCAAAAATTATATCGTAATATTTCAGAGTATTATCACGATGACGATAAATTTCGTGATATAACCCCAAAAAAATAAAAATAAAATGTATTTATTTGACAAAATTAACTTAACATGTTGCTTTGCAGTATTATATAAATTTTAAAAAAACAACAAGGGGTAATTTTACTTAAATTACTTTATTTAGTAAAGTATTTAGTCTCTAAGTAAAACTACACCTGCACTTTAGTTTTTGTGGTGGTTTTTTTAATCTATATTTTGTGCAGACTTTTTCAATCTAAATAACAGATCATTTTTAAAGTGCAGGTGTAGTTTCCTAAAACAACTAGCCTAAATAAAATGAAGCTTAAGATTTTTTGAGCATAAATGAAACATACAACAAATTATATGTTGCCTTTAAATGAGCTGTAACTTCTACAAGTTGATCAGCTGACCCTGAAACTTGTTCATGTTTCAGCTTCATCTGTTCATGCAGGAACGTGTCATTCCTCTGATTCATTTTTTTAACTGATCTGTCTCTGATGGAGTGACTGTGGAGCCGCGCGTGTTTGTAACACAGTTTACAGCGGGGACACGCAGCGAAAGACACGCAGCACCGCGGCTGCTCAGAGCGGAGCGGGGGGGGGGGACATTTGAGCTGTCTGTGCCTGCAGAGCAGGGGGGAGAGAAGCTGAGACGCGCGCGCGTTGTTTTTAATATTTTAGCAGTAACTAATTAGCGTTTTACACCAGTACAGACTGTTGGAGGGGAGGTGCGCAGTTGTTTAAAGCGCTCGGTGTTAAGGGGTGGGGCGCCCTGATGTATTACGTCATGAAATTAGCATATCATGATATAACTTTTTTGCCCGGGCAAGCTTTTTATACCGGTATTACCAGTAACAATATGATATGGCCCAGCCCTGGTTTACAGTCTTACATCTGGTGGTCAAAAAAAGGTACGACAAGCAAAAATAAGTTAACCAACCTTTCTTATTTAATTTGACAATAATTGCCTGTCAAATTTCAAACAATATTATCGTTTATCGCAATAATTTCTTAGACAATTAATCACCCAGCAAAATTTGTTATCGTGACTGGCCTAGGTAACCGTAAGAAAGGAAATAAAAACAAGAAGAGCATAAAGAAAATATGTTCTTAAGTTACGTTAAAACTCGCAATCCGGCTGTAATTTTAAAGCTTGGCATTCTAATGAACTCATGTTTTTTTTTCCATAAACACATTAGACGACTAAAGGAAACCAGTCATCTCAGTTTGGGAAACCTTTTAAAAATGGGAAACAGGTTTCATGTAGATAATATGAACACTTTAAATGGCATCAACATCCTTATGGTTAGAACTGTAGATGTTGTATTCATGGTGGTAAGAGTATTAGGTGGCTCTGTCTTATATGCACACACAGAAAACACCCACACAAGCACACATGCATGCACACAAACACAGAAGAGAGGTCTGGAAATGTCAGTCAGCATGCTATCTCATTATTTCTGCCTCTTGAAGTTTCATGAGTGCAGAGGAGCTATTTGAGACACAAATTCACTTCATCAAAAAAACTAAGGAGGGGGGAAACAGGAGGCTTTTTTAAAAAGAGGGCTTGACAGATTTTAGCGTGGAGATACTCATCAGGGCCGCCAAACGGGTGGAATAATCTTATGAAAATCAGGCAAAGCAATAGACTGGAAAGGAACGGGGTGGAGAGAGAGGCGAAGCAGAAGAGAGGATGTGAGGACAGGGATGGAAAGAGCAGAAATAGAATGGATAAAGGAGCAAAAGGAGAAAAGAATGCTTGTGAGATGAAAGAAGAGAAAAAGGCAAGGTGAAATTAGCCGGGAGGAGCTCCACTGTGCGCAGAAGGAAAAGTACAGAGGGATGGTGGATAATTACAAAATGCGTGGATTTATTTCTTTGCATTGAGTCCTCACATACTGCAGAACATCCTCCTAATTCCTGCAAGGCACGATTTAGTTTTAGGGAACGTCTGCCTACCACGGCAGGTCAGATAGAGCGGTTAATTATCCCGATAATGGATCCACTGTAAAATGAGACATACAAGGGGATTTTCATGATTAAAGCAAATCTTCCGGTCTTAATGTCGCTCGCTCGGGCCTTTTCAAGCCTTTTTTTTTGTTTGACTTTGTTGCCTGACGTGTCAGGCAGGGATTATTTTGTGTGTTGGTTTCTGAACAGTGCAAGCGCCGGTTTGCACTTCCCCACAAGCTAAATTAAGCACTGCACAGAGTGATCTTAAATTGTCTGATAACTAACAATGAAACTGGGAGTGCTTGCGTCTTGTGAATGCAAGCGTTCAGGATGGAGGAACCTCACAGGGAGGAAACACCGGCTCGTTCACAACGCTCCTTTGTGGAATGAAAACAGTGAGTTTGCTTAAAAAGCTCTTTGACTCAACGGGTTTAACCAAAACAAAGAGTGACTGAACTTGATGAAGGTTTTGCACATTGATGTCCTAAAAACTGTATATTTTTAATTTTATTGGATAAATATTGCTTAAAACCTTTAAGACCACTCACCCGAAGGTGCTGTTAAACAGTTGTACTGTAACTTGGTGCTATGCAAAAATCTAAACTTATATAGGATCTTACTTTCTTCTTAGCCAAACTGGAAAGCATACAAATAATAATAAATAAATAAATATCTCATAATTAAAGAAAATGGTGTTTCTTTAAAGCACCGTAGTTTGTTTTTGGTTGCTATCTTGGTGAAGGTTTGCTATAATGTCAGATTTAGTACTCACATATGTTGAGTAAAACTGAACTGAGACATGATTTTTGTTTTTGTTTTTGTTACATGTACAACAGATGCTTCAAAGCAGGGCCATTCAACTGGAGGCCCGGGGGCCAAATCAGGCCCACTGGTGAGCTCAGTTCTGCCCACAAATGGGTTCATTTTTAAATAAAACTAGATTTTAAATAGTAAAACAAGCTTAATTCATAACAATAACTGCTGGATTTCCAGCCCCTGAGCAATTTTGTTGAATATTCTTCTTGATCTGAAAACTTCCAGAGCCATATCAGCTCCACATTTTCTACAATTTACACTTGAAAAATAATCAATGTTCTAAACTCTTAAAGTAATCCTCGTTTAAAAAGAAACGTGTTTTTCAAGGTTTGCATCATTTAAAGCTGATTGTTGAAAACCACTGTTTTCCCAGGCTTATGACCGTGTAAAGTGAATTTCAACATTTTCTTCAATAAACATTATAAATGTGATAATTGCAATCTTGTAAATGAGTAAAAAGTCTCAAAATTGTAGCTCAATTAATTTTGGAGTTATAGAGCAAACTGTGTATAAACATATTTCTGTTTCAGGATTTTTTAGGCGTGTTTTAAATGTGACCGCGTTTCGTCACGCGGTCTTCTTAAGTATAGCCCCACCCCCTGCAGCTCCAGCCGTATAAATTCACCTCGGTGGAGCCGTTCACTCGCGAATCGCAGATAGCATCAGATAGCAATAGCATAGATATTTTGTTCATTGTTAGCTAGCTAATCAATTATGCCTCGTTCGTGCATCTTCCCTGGATGTCGCAATGGTCAGGGCACCCGTACAAATCATAACATGTTTTTATACCGCGTGGTTTTATACCGAGTATCTGTAATGCCTGGATAGGTCAATGGATAAAGCGCTTGCCTTCCGTCCCAAACCCCACGGGTTCAAATCCCGCATGGTACAACTCTTTAAAAAAAAATTCATTCCAGATTAAAAACACACAAGAAAACTATTTACAAAAACAGCCGTAACTCTTGGAAAAAGTAGCTGCTGTTACAGACAGAACTCAGATAAAAACAGAGCAGGTTTACTGGATCTCTGCTGCCTGCCTCTCCACACAGTCAGCTCAGGGCAGGGGCAGGACACGAGCGCAGCTGCGCTGAAACCACGCCCACGCACTGACACGCCCCCAGCGTTCCAGGGCAAGGCAAAATCATGTTTTTTCATGATTTTTGAGACTTAATTTTATAAGGTAAACAATGTTTTTAATCAGTCAGATTTATATGGGTGATTAATAACACATATTTATGCCATGTGACAAACTAAAAACACACATTTAATTTCACTTTACACGGTCTTTAATGCAAGGATAAATACTGAAGAGGGACTTTCTGTGGGCTTTAGTTGAAGGCAGACCATAACTTTGCATGTTTAGTTTATATGTTTGTGCAAAAGATTTTGGGATAAGTTAGTTTAATCTGTGTCTGACATCAGCAGCCCAGGCAGAATTTGATCTGATCTGAAAATGGTCATTTTGGAGCTTGCTGACCTGCATTTATTATATCTGTGCCTTTCTTTTTCCTTTTCCTCCTATCTTTCTGCTGCCATCTGAGGCATGGCATCGGACTGAATTTATTAGGCCCAGATGCTGCCTGTTGACATGAGTGGTATCATGCATTTGGTGGCAAGATAAATGTCCCTTGAAGGGTTTGATAATGTTCTCCCCCCTCTCTATCCCTTATCTCCCGCTGATACCTTCGCTTACGCATCCAAACGAACACTTCAGACCTGTTTGTGTGGGTCTATTTATGGCAACGCTTGCTGCGCTTGCATGTGTGGGATGTGTTTATTCCATATCATCCTTGAATCTAATAAGTTTGAACATAAGCCACTGCCCTCATACTAGCAGCACAGATGTAATCTGCTCAAATGGTGCCAAGATGTTGCCATGAGATGAGTTTAGTTGGTGATGTGAAACCAAATCAGACGGATGAAGCTTTTTCCCTCGACTCGTTCTTACCATTCCTGATTGCTTATTTGAAGAATCGATGTTATTAGACTAGTCAGCTGGGAGCAAAAAAAGTCCACCCTTCTTCTCTGTCTTAAACATAAATTAGCTGTATCATAATAGCAACAATAAACACCCAGAGCAGGGGAACTGAATATAAAATAATTCAAACAACTTTGGATAAAAGGTACGTGGGCACTTTTTTAACAAGTGGCATTTACAGGAGGCACTGGGAAGATCTGCAAATGAAGGATTGGGTAAGTATGTTTTCCAGGTAATGTAGAGTTTAGATAAATATTAAATATTACTAGAAAGTTCCGGAGAAACTTTGACGGGGGCTGCCAGGCTGTTGCCGGACATCTTGAATCAAAATGGCTCCAAATGTTAATCAGTTCTAGAGATACATTTGATAAATACTTTCTATGAGTTTCAAACAGTACCAACAGTGAGTATGTTTTCATCAGATTCTAAATCATGTGACTTGACAGCAGCAGTTTGTGTGAGGAGTGTTCTCCCATTCATTTTCAATGGGGAAATATGGCAACTTTGTTAGCAAAATACATCGCCATGGTAACTCCGATTGCTTAGAAAAGTAATAGCACACATCTCTGAGTCGGGCCGGTCGTTTTGATATAACTTTTGTGGGGGTTCACTTTGTGGTTCGGTCCGTATTAAAGTTGAAAAAGATAACTTTTTCTGGTGTAGAATAATAAGTGGGCAGTAACCAACTAGTTCCTGGATTTGGAGATTCATTACGTCTTTGTTCGCAAATTACGTTGCCATGGTAGTTCGAAATGCCAATAAAAGTAATAGCACACATCAGGGGGCCGAGCCCGTCGTTTTGATATAACTTTTGTGGGGGTAGACATTGTGGTTCGGGCCGCATTAACGGTGAATGACAATGTAGACACACGTTCGAGCACAATAACAATAGGTGGCTTCCATGCATTTACATGCAATGGCAGCCCCCAATTATCTTTACAGGTCTGTATGGTGGCAGAGATGAAGATAGTGAGGTAAGTAGTAGCATGTACTCTTGTGTTTTGTAGACAGGCAGGTTGAAGGCCAGTAGCACCAAGGGTTCCAGGGTAGTGTCAGCTTGTAGCCACGATAGGTAAGTCCTGGAAGGTCCTTCAGGACTCAGACTAGGGCACGGAGGAAATCTTATAATTATAGTTCTTATATTTAGGAAAGTACAAGAAGGCTCTCACAAATACTGGTTGGTATCAATGGTCCTATATACTCCTCTAGCTCATTACTAGAATTGGCCACAGGCCACAGCTGATGCTCATTCGTGCCGCCCTGCCACTCAGGAAGCTGCAGGAGGAAAAAACACTGGAGTTCCACAAGTTGAAACCTTTTCACTGACATAACTAATAATAATAATAATAATAATAATGAATTCAATTTATAACGCACTTTTCATTAGTGAAAATCTCAAAGTGCTACACACATTGAATGCTACACACATTCATACACCGGTAGCGGCAGACTACCATGCAAGGTGCTTTCCAGTCCTACCGGGAGCAACTCGGGGTTAAGTGTCTTGCCAAAGGACACAATGACACATGGTGTGGGGAACTGGGATTCGAACCGCCAACCTTCCGATCGGGGGACGACTGCCATTACCACTACGCCACGGCCGCTATAAAGTCTAAAGGAATACTGTACACTCAAACATTTATACAGTATAACGTGGCTAGTTAGAAGATTTCTATGGCAGAAATATTTGCAACTGAGGAATTGATTTTATAATTTTTTGTACCGCAAGCTGTTTTCCCGTCTTTGGAGATACAGTAGTCCCTCACTACTTTGCGGTTCATTTATTGCGGACTCGCTCCATTGCGGTTTTTCAAAATAAGATTGGGCATGACACAAAATTGGCTCATTGATGGATGAGTCGCACGATTTGCATGGAATTTTTATTTAAAATGAATTATTTTAAATTAACACATGCTGCATGTTTGTGCAGCTCACACTGTAGCATAAGCTTCCTCCTGCAGCTGATCAGCTGGTCTCCATACAGAGTGGAGAAGTGGGTGTGGCCAAGAGCGCTTGCAGGTGGCAAAAAGCAGCGGAGGCAGAGGGCTGAAATCATGACATTCTGTGGTCTTTTAGAGCTTTAAAGTTTAAAAACATTGTTTAGAATATTGCAAGAGTGTTGGAAGGGTTTAAAACACCTTATATATATATATATATATATATATATATATATATAATTACTACTTTGTTAAAAAAATACTACTTGTACTACTATTCCTACCTCACGGTTTTTCATGTATCGCGAGTGTACAGGGTACGGATCTTCCGCGATGGACTGTAAATGAACTGGACTTGTATATTGTCTTTCTATATCAAGATACACAAAGCCCTTTAAAGTACAATCTGTGCTCTCATTTACCCATTCATACAGCACTTTACGAAATCTATACAAAGAATAATCAGTGCTTTATCATATTCATAGATGATAGTGATAGGGACACACATCGGAGGCAGATGAGTTCATTGTCTTACCCAGGGACACTTTAGCATGTGACTGCTGGTGGAATCAAATCCCAACTCTTGCATTGGAAGACGACTGCTCTAACCACTCAGCCACAGCCGCCATAAACGATAAACTCGCGATAAACAAGGGATTACTGTACATTTATTTGCATTTTGGGCATGTTCTTACAATTAGCGTATATATTTAATTCAAGCCTTACTGTATATGAATACATCTCGCTGATCTGCTGCAACCGTATGTCTCACAGCACTCTGAGGTCAGCAGACCAGATGCTTTCATTTGTTCCAAGAACTTGTTTAAAGCTTAGAGGTGACGGGGCTTTCTCTGTTGCAGGTCCAAAACTGTGGAATGATTTACCACTACATGTCCCGCAGGCTCTCTCTCACAGTTTTTAAGTCATGTTTAAAAACGCAATTTTATTCCCTGGCTTTTGACACTGAGTGAGTTGATTTTAACTGCATTCATGTTAGTCATTAAGTTCTTATCTTTACTATTTGGATCTATGTACCGTATTTTCCGTTGTATTGGTCGCACCGTTGTATAGGTCGCAGTGTCTAATATTTATCAATAAATTGGAAAAATCCATAAATAGGTCGCACGGGTGTATAGGTCGCACCTACGTCACCGCCGACGTAACGCGTCATCCACCGCTGACGCACCGCGTGACCGCTGAGTCAACCCGGCAATATGGACCGAGTGTTTAGCTCTGCTGCTAATGTCTGCCAGAAGCTAACAGAAGCTAAAAACGAGAGGAGTCCGTCTCTCAGAAAAAGAATAAAAAATTGAATTTTATGTCAAATGTTTTCTCGAGACCATAGTAACGTACATTAAAGCTCCTATAATTGCACTCTGTATGCAGAATAAATATACACCGAGTGGTTTTGAAGCAATTTAAGCAAACCGAAGTAAAACCACAAGCTAAAAAAGCTAAAAACGAGAGGAGTCCGTCTCTCAGAAAATGAATAAAAAATTGAATTTTATGTCAAATGTTTTCTCGAGACCATAGTAACGTACATTAAAGCTCCTATAATTGCACTCTGTATGCAGAATAAATATACACCGAGTGGTTTTGAAGCAATTTACGACGTTAACAGAAGTACACAGACATAAAACGAAGGCCAACACGAGACCATGCCCGCCTCTGACACGAATAAAAATCGAATCTCATCTCAAATGATTCATCCAGGACATAGTTAAGTACATTGGAGTGTTATAATTACTCTGTAAGCAGAAATAAATATACACCGAGTGGATTCGATGTTATTTATAACAAATACAGAAGCTAACACTCGAAGCTACATGCTACAAAAAGATCGTTTTTTTATTTTTTTATCTCAAACATCTAATAAAGGTACTCACTTGTAAACGTCCACACTGTGATTCCATTCTGTAAGTTTCAGAAAAATCCGCTGAGTGGTTCTTGACTTATCTTGCTAACAAACAGCAAACAAACAGAGCTAACAGAAGCTACCTCCAGCCCAGAGGCAGACAGAATCAGTCCGAGCAGAGGAGCGTTTTTTCGGGCACAGGAGGAGAAGGTCCTCGCTACTTGCACAGGAGCTGGAAACGTTCTTCTTCTTGGGTTGGTGTACCGGTACTCATGCCCCTAGCGGGTACAGCACTTGCACTGCCCCCTGGTGGCCGAAACTGGTACTGCACGTGCACTGCCCCCTGGTGGCCGAAACTGGTACTGCGCCATTTTATGCAACAGGGAAAAAGGGCCATAACTCAGCCAAAAATTGGTCTAAAAATATGAAAAAAAATCCATAAATAGGTCTCACCGGTGTATAGGTCGCAGGCCTTGAAAAACCCATAAAAAGGTGCGACCTATACACCGGAAAATACGGTATTTTATCCTGTGTCCTTTTTTTGTTTGTTTTGCTGTGTAGCACTTTGGTTGGCCTTGTTGCTGTTTTTGAGTGCTTTATAAATACAGTGGTGCGGTATGGTAAAAATAGTACGCTGAGCTCATGTTGCACGCCTCCTTTGTGATGATTGTGTTTTTACGTTTGCGATTCCTCAGTTGAGGTTGAAACTTCATTTTGAGTTGTAAAATTGAGAACCTTGATCTCCAGACATCAAATAAATTATTGCTAATAGTATATTCTTGCTACACTTGAAATTAAATATAAAAACAATTATCATAATTTGACAAAAGACGAGGGTTGTTAATACTGCATGCACTTCCCATATTAAGTAACTGGCTCATGCTTCGCTCATAAATTTTAGCAGGTTGAGGTTTATACCTGTTATTTGAGTGTCAGAAGCTGGAACCTTTTGGAACCAATTTGTTTTTGCTGGGATTTGGTGCAAATATGAGTTTTTTTTTCATTCATTCATTCAACCTTTATTTATACAGGCTAGCCTCGTTGAGTCACGGTGACTCATTTACAAGAGGGACCTGTCTCACTCACACCAAACAACCATCCACTCTCTCACTCACACCTAGGGTCAATTTAGAGTTACCAATCAGCCTAACAAGCATGTTTTTTGGTCTGTGGGAGGAAACCGGAGTACCCGGAGGAAACCCACACATGCACGGAGAGAACATGCAAACTTCACCCAGAAAGGTCCCCGGACCTGGATTTGAACCGGCAACCTTCTCCGGGCTCATAAATGTTCATAAATCATTTCTAATGGAGTTGAGAAAAATAAACACACTAGCTGATTTCCCACCGCTTCTTTTGCACCGTAACACTGGAATTTACACTCTATTAAAATGCTAATTTACATACAGTAAGCCAGTTGGCATACCACCTTCTGGCTGCAGTATTTGGTGTGAAACAGCACCATGCTAAAATGTGTTTAACTTTTAACAGCTTCAGATGTAAATCGACTTCTGGCAGCAGGACCTCCTGTTCAGAGCAGGCAGTTTTGAGTAAAGCCTGAGTGAAACTAAAACATAACTAAACTGTTGTCTGACAGTCATCATTGTTTCAGATTGTGTTTTAGACCTTTAGTACCTTAGCCTAAAGTAGGGGCGAAAAAAAACCCTGATGATTTAGTAGAAACAAGCTTAAGCGTGACTGCAATCCAAATTGTGACTACGAATTAAAACTTTCAAGCCTCAATATTTTCCTTCTTTAATAGGCCTGTCACAATAAACAATAAATCAATTAATCACATGATAAATTAAAATTATTATAAATTATATAAGACAGCCCATGTCACGTCAAGGGGCCTCCCTCCCATTTTTCTTAGAGACACACTGTTTGCTCCCTCACCAACCTTTGGTTCAAAAGGTATACTGTCATCTAGTGATTGAAAAGTGGCACTACTGTACATGCAAAATAAATGAACCAACATTTCTTCTTAAATTTGACAATTATTACTAATTATTGTTATTTTTCAAACAATAATCGCAATAATTTCTGAGACAATTAATCGCCCAGCAATTTTTTTTATTGTGACAGACCTTTTCTTATTGGTTTATAGGAATTAAATGGGTGCTAACCTGCAAAAAGATTGTGCTAACCTCTATTAGCTATGTTTGACCAACCACTGACTTTGTCAATATGCTGTGAATCTAGCCAGAGGCGAATCCAGTGTCCTGAAATGATTACAGATTTTTTATTCAGCTGGGCTCCTCTGAAAAGTCCATGGAATTCCTCAGTAGAATGGTTGGGGAGGGGTGAGAGTCAGGTTTACAAAACTTCTACAGCCCTTGAGAAGTGCAAGTGTTGAAGTGTTAAGACCTGTTATTTAATAGTGTTAATACTGGGGGCTATATAGATAAATTGAATCAAATTGTTTAAAAACAAAAAAAGCGGACCCCCCAAAACACTGGCTCGCAGACCCTTGGGGGTCCGGGAACTCCAAATTGAGAACCACTGCTTTAATGCACAAAACTTGAGCTATAGAGCTGGGTTGAGATATTTCCTTTGACACATTAACTTTAGCTTTAAGCCAAAACACAACTGGAATATAAACTTTATCTTTTTATGTTTTGGCTTAAAGGTTTTTAAACAACTTCAACAATATGTTCCAGGAAAAATTCAAGTTAAAAGTTTTTTTGACCCTCTAAGTCAGGTGATTTTAGTAATTCATATAATTTCCTAAAACTTCACTAAACTCATGTCTACTAAAAGCATAAAGCCTTTTTTAGTTGTTTTGATTACAGTGTTTAATTTGCACACTGTTCATGAATAAATGTAGCTGACGCAATACATTGGTTAACATCAAAATCACAACAAAAAAGTACAAGTGCAAGTACTGTATGTAGAACACGGCTAGGATTTTCACTTAATATGTTGAAATGCATACACATGCAAAGAGCATGGCATAAAATAGTTAAACCAAATTATTTTTAAGATGTTTTATTTTCATTAATTTGAGATATGCATTAGTTTCTGACTGCAGGAACTGGCAGCAAAACAAACTAACCACCACAGTAATCGCTTTCTACCCATATAAAGCATACATGTTAGACAGCTGACTTTATTCAGTCAAAAAATCTGTTACAGGAAAAATCTGTTGACCTTCTCTTAATGAGAAAATTTAGATTTGAGCTGCTGCACGTTGGGCCGGTCATTGTCATATCGCTACAAAGCCAGCAGGTCAAATCTCCATTAATCATCCTTCAAACCAAGCAGAATTATGTTCTGTCAACTTGAAACGTCTGCGCGGCTCTCATTATTAAATCTTATCTGACACCAGCTTGATAACTTATCTCCCAACTGTCACCATGGATGGAGCCGTTTGGTAGCTGCTGCTGTCAAAAATGACATTTGTAGCATACATGCAGACAATGGCACTTGTAGCAGCACAGCAGCCCTCGTTCCCTCATTACCGATGTTTACCAGGCATCGCTATACATCTTCATCAGCTGGGGGTCACCTCACTGGATGGCAGTTGAGGAGCGAAACAAAACCCGTTAGTGAAATGAATAAGTGACCTTGCTGACAGGTTTCATAATGTGAATGCACAGCAATGCATTAAATAACCGAAAGAAAGACGAAAGAGGAGGGAGGGGAAAAAAAACTTGAAAAGCCTGCCAGACCTCAGATTATTACATCTGACAAGTTCTTCCCTTTCACCTCGGCGAATGGTGTGTTTTCAATATGTCCTCTAATTTTCACTTGTGCACTCTTGCATCCCTTTTCCATTTACACAAGCTGGCTTTACATCTCCTGCCCCGCGCTGCACTTACCGTGTTGCGTATTTACATAAAATGGAAATTTGCCTTTGGCACTGGTTTATTTCACATAAAATATACTTTTCAAAAGTGCCAGCCCAAACAACTTGTTATAAAATATTTTAAATATATATTGTAAAATATATTAAACAGGCCTTTTGAAAAGAAAAATGTTACGACCAGAGGTCTTGCTGTGTGTAAGATTTAACATTATTGAAAATAGCTGGGCCTAAAACTGATGAGAGGAGGAGGAGGAGGAAGAGAAATGCAAATTGAGAAGATGAATACGACGGCAGCCGGTTTGGATTGCTGTTTGGATTGTCGTTGGCATGTATGTTGAGGAATCTGCCAGAGAACCACTTCTTTATCTTTCTTCTGATTGTGATGCCTTCATCTCTATTAAACATATCATGACATGTTACATGTGCAACTAAAGAAATATGACCATTATCAGCTGTTTTTCTGATAGAATAGGAAAAAACTGATAACGGTCTGAAGAGGCAGACTCTTTACTTTAAACCATTGACCTTTGACTCTTTCGCCTTTAAACCAATATAAATTATTATACCATAGTTTGGTTTAGGTTTATTGTCATATGCAGATCAACACAAGCTCAACAATGCAATGAAATGCTCAGGATGAGAAGAACCATCTTGATTCGCAAAATAAAATTAAAAAATAAAAATAAAATAAAATACCAAAGCATGCAACAAAAACAAGGTGCCAAAAGTGAAAAAGAAATACATCTACAGCAGCATGGTTAGCAGAGTGTTTCTGTTAGCAACATGTACTGTTAGCAGTGTGGTTCTAGTGGTGTTCTGTTAGCAATGAGGTTCTCTTAGCCACATGGTCCCATTAGCACCATGGTACTTAGCAGTGTGATTCTGTTAGCAGCATGGTACTGTTAGCAGTGGTTCTGTTAGCAGTGGTTATGTTAGCAGTGAGGTTCTCTTAGCAACATGGTACTGTTAACAGTGTGGTTCTTTTAGCAGTGAGGTTCTTTTAGCAGTGAGGTTTTTTTTTAGCAGTCTGGTTCTGTTAGCAGTGAGGTTCTAGCAGCATGGTACTGGTAGCAGTGCATTTCTGTTGGCAGTAAGTTTCCCTTAGCAACACGGTACTGTTAGCAGTGAGGTTCTTTTAGCAACATGGTGCAGTTAGCAGCATGTAGCAATGTAGTTCTGTTAGTGGCTTAGTCTTGTTAGCAGCGCAGTCCTGTTAGCAGCATGATGATAATAACGACTATGACAACTGCCCTCGAGAACTGGATCTGATAGACAGAGAAGTATTTCACATGAAATAATAAATGTTTCTACATTTAGTTTTGTTTTTTGAATGTCCAGAGGACCAGACTTCACTTTTTAGATGTTTCTACCTGGATTATTGAGCATGCATCAGGATGTCTATATTTTTCTTCATCATGTGATGTGTTTGCACTCACTGTGGTTTTGTTTCTTGTATACAGATACATTTTTTCTGGTATAGAATTTTTTTTCTTGTATACAGATTATTTTTTCTTTTATACAGAGTATTTGTTTCTTGTATACAGATTATTTGTTTTTTGTATACAGATTACGGTATTTGTTTCTTTTATACAGATTATTTTTTTCTTGTCTACAGATTGTTTTTAGTTTATCTTTGATTTAAAGCTGGTGTATGTAACTTATTTTTTAAACAATATTCTTCACTCTGCCACTATCTAATGATAGATTGATGTTTGACCGGTAATCTCTGAAAAAAACTATAGTCCTCTGGCGTCTCCCGGTGGTAATAAAAGCATTTATAAAAACCAAAGCGCCCCGCGGTTAACCAGCCAATAAAAACAGAGCTTCTAACTTCTCACGCTCCCAACCCACGCCCCCGCCTGCGAGCCTGCAGCGGCCGCGCAGGTTCTCGTTGAAATAATTGCAAAGCGATGCAAAACTGTTTTTTATGTGACACAAATGTATTAAATCCCCCTTCTTCATCCCTGCTCTGGACTTTTCTTTTGTTTTTTTGCCAAAAGTCAAGTGATCGCTTTTTCCTCCAGACCTCCACTGACAGAAATGAGGAAATGGAATTTGTCACGAGCAAATTAAAATCGGGTTCAACGTGGCTGCCGAGGCTCTGCAGATTTGCTGGTGTTCTGGTGTGCTGGACCCTGTTTTTATTTTATTTTTTAGAACGTTTTATTAACATATAAACACAGAAATTCGGAGCGGCTGCGACAGGACATGAGTGGAGGCGGAGTTAAGGAAGCTGAGCTGATTTACAGCGAGAGTGACGGGAACAGAGCTATATATGGCTCTGAGGGGGAGGGAGCAGAATGCTTTTCCCTGTTGAAAAATTTTCTAAGTGCCAGCGTATTCCAGAAACTGCAGAATGCAGCTTTAAAGCTTTAATTTAAAGTGTAATTCTTGTTTTGTGATTTGTACATCTGTGTGTTAGAATAAACTTGACCCAAAGGCTGTATCTCTTCTTTAAACATGTTTGAGGGAAATATTCCTGATAATAACTTTGTCTTTTTTAAATTTTTCAGCTGAGTAACTTTAATTAACAGATGAATTAATAAAGTCGAAGTGAAAACAGGATTTCATGATAAAGCCAGTACCGTTTATTTATTTTTAATCTTCATGAAAAAAACACATTTTTTATACACAACATGTTTTTAAAATAACGTTTTCACCCTCCGTCTCGGACTCCCGGTCCTCCCGCCTGCAGAATCTGGCCTTTGTGAGAAGGCAAGGCCGAGGCTCGGGGTCCGGCCTCGCGTGCTTCGCGGGTCGGCAGCTCGTATGATCCTCCACGGTGACTCATCTCGCTCGTCGGTCACCAAACACAAAAAACACCTGGATGTCAGCATTAAACACGGTGGCGTCATTATTGTTTTTAAAATCTTTAAAATAGATCCAGCTGCTGCGCCGCATCCTGAGAAATTGCAAATGGCGGATCGGTGAAAAGTTTCTGATCCAGTGACTCCTCCCCCTGACCAATCAGAGTCCAGCATTCACTTTTGGTCCGGACTCGGCTCGACTGAGCTCGGTCGGTCCCACCAGAGAAGCAGGGACGAAAAGAGGACTCGAATCAGCCTCAAATCAGCTAAAATACTAGCTGAAGTAATAACGCAACAGGGTTCTTTCTGTGGCGCAGTTCCCATAGTTGGGGCTAAGTAGAGGCAGTGCAAATGGGGCATAAGTCTCAGCTTGAAGCGTTTAGTGTTATTACATAGAGACTCAGGCAGGTTAATTTAGACTCTAAAAAAGGTAACAAGATGAGGGTATGGCTAAAAGACAGTGGTCACTAGTCACACAATACAGTACTGTTTTTAGCTAGTCTTTGGTCACATCAAGTATGCTAAATCGGCTGTTAGTGAAAGCCTGTTACACTGAACAACCACAGACTGCAGATTCAAGCTCATGGCCAAAGATTTTCAGCTTTTCTTTCACAATAATTGTTTTTTCTGTACAACACCCCCCGAAAGAATGCACATTATAAACTCAGTTTTACTCTGAAAATATACTGAACTGTGGAGGTACACAAGGCCAAGGTGGTTGGTTAAAAAAGTAAGCGCAATACTAGGAGGATTTTTGGCTCTGGTTAATGAATAAAGTGCACAAATAAGTTGTCAAATTGTATTTGTCAGATGTTTTGCAGACAAATGTGTTGAGCTTGTATTCCAACAACCTTTTAAAGCCAAACAGAGTTTAGTCTCTTTGTGTGCAATTAGCCTTGAAGCAAAGAGCAGAAGTGCCGTCAAGTAATTCACCTGCAGATGCACTCAACAGTAATAATGTTTCACACTGGTGTCAGTTTAAAGCTCTCAGGGCTTGTGGTATATGCATTATTCAGCCATGTAGTTTTCGAGAGGGTTGTACGCATTTTATAGATTGATTGCTGTATACATATTGTTTACAGTGAGCAGATAATAGCTCTGAGTTTCATAGCCGCTAACAATTTGCATGCAAGGTTATGGCAGCGGCTGAAGGTGCCCTTAGAGTAAATTTATGGATATGGAAATGAACACAGTTCTCTAAGTTATATAAGAGGAGTATACAGTACTGCAGAAGAGTATGAAGTATATGTCACGTGTCCACTGCAGAATATTTCTTTAAATCCATAAATTTAAATCATTTATGAATCATAAAGTTACTGTGTTTTCCGGTCTCACCTCTCTAAGTCGCTTTGTCCAATTAATTGCAATAAATTGGAAAAATCCATAAACGTGTCACACCTCTATTTAAGTTGCATCTATTATGCGTCACCGCTGACGCGTCGCATATTTTACACGTCACCGCTGAAAACCCGAAATATCGACCGGTGGTTAGCTCTGATGCAAATGGCTGCCACACGGAAAGACCTTAACAAGATTAACACGGTAAAAACAATTATATGTTTGCTGAATATTATAGCAAAGATATGTCTTAGCTGAACTTTTCCTTAATAAATGAACGCAATTGTCAAATCAGCTGAATTTAAAAAGTAGTTTCGCTACGAGCACCCGCAAGGGTGGGACCGCAGCATTTTCTTTAAAATTTAGCAAAATAAACGCTTAAAATATATTTCTTAGCTGACATTATAGCAAAAGTGTTTCTGAGCTTAACCGTTCCTTAATAAATTCACGTAATGGTCAAATCTGCTGGATTTAAATTGTTTCGCTTTGACGTCTTCCAAACCGTCGCGTGCGCTGCGAAAATAAATTATAAATAAATCGAATTTTAGCTCAAATGTCTCATACAGCTAACAGTTTGTAAATGTCCATCTAGTAATTACTTTCTGTACGTTTCATGAAAATATGTCCTGTGGTTCATGAGCTATTTGCTAAAAAGTACCAGGAAAAACAACAAAGCTAACCCTTGCACATCTACGGAGCTAAAACATCGAATTTTATCTCAAACGACTCCAACAGCTAACAGTTTGTAAATGTCCACCCAGTAATTACTTTCTGTAAGTTTCAACAAAATTTGTCCTGTGGTTTAGTAGTTCATACCTCCAGAGCAGGAGGCCGGGCTGTGACAGAGTGTGTCTGACCAGAGGAGGCTACCTTCGGACACATGAGCTGGAAACGGTCGGTGGACTCTCTGGAAGTGTCAGAGCTCCAGAGCAGGAGGCCGGGCTGCGACAGAGTCAGTCCGACCAGAGGAAGCTGCCGTCGGACACATGAGGTGGGAACGGTCAGTGTACCCTAGCGGCCGAAAGTGGTACTGCACCATTTTTATCAAAATGAAAAACGGTCATATCTGCGCCAAAAATTGGTCTAAAAATATGAGAAAAAATCCATAAATATGTCACACTGCTCAATAAGTCACAGGGCATGCAAATTAGGCAAAAGGGTGCAACTTATAGACTGGAAAATACAGTATATTTTGGTTTTATTTGCCCCGTCATTGGTTTACAATGTTGTCCTTATCCTAAAGTTTGTCATCTATATCCTTCAAAGTCCTTGTCTTTGTTTAATTCCATTGTTGTTGGTTGTGAGCCAACACAAGCCATTGTTCTGTGATCAAACACCTTATCTTTACAGAAAGTTTCTTATTATCCCCGAGGAAATAAAAATCACCTCATTATACCACATACAGTACATAATGACCCTTGAATTTGTTTCGTCTTCTAATGGGTTTTTGGCCTGCCGTTCTAATTTCCACGAACCCTGTTGAGCTTTTGTTGAACAAAATGATAATGTTTGTTTACAATGAAATGATCCACAGGGAGCCCTTAATGTGGCAAAAAGTTGTTTGAGGGTTTTATGTTTTTATTCCATATTTGGTGCGATCAACCATCCGTACTGTTAATATGTGATCCAAAAGTTGTGTGTTAATGATGGAAGGCACAGCTTTATTGTTAACTTGTCTTTTGACATTGATTATTGATGATTCATTTTACCTAATTACATATACTGTAATTGACAGATGTTCCAATGGAAGACTGAATCCTTAGCTGCCTTCATGGCAGGACCATTAAATAGATTACTTCTATCCAAATTCCCATCACATTAGCTCCACACGTTTTCAATATTTATTTACCACTATTAATTATGTCGAACTGAAAATTGATGAAACGTTTATTTAAAAATAATTATTGAAATTGGAACTAACAGGCTTTTTTACTCAAAGTGGCACAAGTTTATGGTGGTTTTACTGGTGGGGGGTGGAAGCTTGTGATTTGAATATGATTCACAAGGCTGCAATGAGATTATAAATAATTATGAATCACATGTCAATTGAAATCCTGAAGATAGATAGGTAGATAAATACCAGTAGATACTTAACTTAATTACGTTATTAATCCCAGGGGGTTTTTTTGTGTGTGTTATAAGCATGTTCTAATTATACAAAGATAAAATGCATGAAACAATCAAAACAGATGCAGAATACACATATTTGAAATACACACAAATTTGGAAAAAAAGTATGCACAAGGTGGTAGGGAGCACTATATTCATATTGGGTGGTGGATTTGTCACCGCCGGTGGAGAATCCACCACCGTGAACGGTGTGCGGTGGTTTATAGTTTTACTTTTTTATATTATTTTAGCCACTAAATAAAATAAAATATAAGAACAGGGGTGTGCACCACCGGAGAATCCACCATGCACCACCGTCGGTGGAGAATCCACCACTGTCGCAGTGGTTTACTTAGTGGATTAAATAAAATAAAAGTAACTTTTGCAACTTAATAATAGTTTTGGTTTTCCTGTGTCTTATTTACAGTATGATAAACAGAAGGATTTGATTTGATTTGATTTTGATTTATTTATTCATTCATTTTATAAAAACACACAACAATAATACATACGGTAGAAGAAAATAAAAAACAGACATATATAAAATGAAAGGCGGCAGAAGAAGAAAAAAATCTTATTTTTTCTGCCCCTTATACTCCAATAAACAATTCATATAACCAACTCATTTGATTTCCATAACTTAGTTTCAACCTTCAATAAACTCTTCATACAACCAACTCACTTGATTTCCAAGATAAAGAACAACTAAATTTATAATTTTTAATTTTATATTATATATTTTATATATTTTATACCTTCTGCATCACATACAACATTTAAATTCCAACACATTTAAATGTATACTTTTAACTGATTAAAGCTGCTATATGTAACTTTTCTAACAATATATTTTTAACATATTTCTTCACTCTGTCACTAGATTGATGTTAGAGAGGTAATCTCTGAAAAAAACAAAAAAAAATATTGTCCCCTTGCTTCTCCAGGTGGTAAATAAGCATTTCTAAAAAGAAAAAGTGACCCGCCATTTTCCAGCCAATAAAAACAAAGTTTGTAACCAGCCAATAAAAACCGAGCTTGAATTTGAATCAGCCAATAAAAACAGAGCTTGAATTTGAATTTCAACAGACCACAAGGGGGCAGAGCCATATATGGCTCTGAGGGGGAGGGATCAGAATGCTTTGCTTGTTGAAATTTTTTCTAAGTGCTGATGTTCTACAGAAACTGCAGACTTCACCTTTAATCAGTCTTTTGAAAGCAGCCATTGAATCAGTCACTTTAATGTCTGATTCCAATTCATTCCATAACCGTATTCCTCGAATTAAGGTAGATCTTCCCCGTGACCTAGTCCTAATATGGCTTAACAAAAAGATTCATCCCCTTAAGATTATAACTACTCGTTCTTCTAACAAAATATTTTTGAATATTTAAGGAAGTGCATTATTTTGTGCTTTGTACAAAACTAACAAAATATTATAATCAACTAAATCATAAAACTTCAGCAGTTTCATTTGATAAAACAAAATGCTTGATGGATGATGGAAATTATTTCTGGTGATAATTCTAATAACTCTCTTCTGTAATATAAAAAATAGGCATTGTAATTGCAGGAGCTAAAATATACGCTCCCAATGTTTTGTTGTTCTTTTTTTTGTAAATAACTTTTTTTTTGCGTCTTGAGTTCCTATAACTCGACTATTATCATATTAATGTCGACTTTAAAACATATATACTGTAGACGTTCAACCCCTAATACACATCTAAGCATACACATGCATATATGAACACTAAATCTGTAAGACCTAAATGAAATAAAATATTTTGGTCTACTCTGTAGCATAAAACCTTTTTCATTATAGTAATATTTTGGAAATTAAATAAACAAAGAGTCAAAATACTGAGTGCAACGACATAGGATTTTGTGGCAGAACATGATGATGCATCACATGTTTTACTGGCTTTTTCCAGTGTTTCCACCACCTTTTGTTCCTGGTCTGTTGTAGAGTGTGGGAATATTTGTGTTGGTTCAGCTTGAACAGAAGCATCACGTTGTGGCTCCAAAAAGTCCAACATAAGCTGCAGTCTTGCTGAGATCTGACTGTCGAAGACTACTAGTTAGAAAGTTTATGGTTGTTTTGAGAACATAGGCAACTTTTACACTGCACTCTCATTTGTGCAAAAACCCACCAGTGAGCCACATTATTTGATGCCAGTGTTTTCAACTTTAAAACCAGATTTTAGGCAGCGCACGTTGTTTGTTACCCAACTCGGCCCACTTTGCGCGCACCAATGGCCCACACTTTTGATTTAATCCACTCAAATATAAATTAGAAATAAGCATATTTGAATCAA
>JBBPBX010004194.1:21683-41931 GCA_038048925.1 Garcialebias charrua | reverse complement strand
GTATTTTCCGGTGTATAGGTTGCACCTTTTTATGGTTTTTTCAAGGCCTGCGACCTATACTCAGGTGCGACCTATATATGGCTTGTTATCACTTTCGGTGAAACAAATTTTAAAATCCAGCTCATTTCACAATTACGTTCATTTATTAAGGAAAAGTTCAGCTCAGACATATATTTGCTATAATTTTTATCAAACAAATAATTGTTTTTAAGTGTTAATCTTCTTAAAAGCCTTGCTGTGCGCTCCTGTGGCAGACATTTGCAGCAGAGCTAAACGTAGGTGCGACCTATACACCAGTGCGACCTATCTAGGGATTTTTCCAATCTATTGGTGATAATTGGACAATGCGACCTATACACAGGTGCAACCTATACATCAGAAAATACTGTAGTCAAATTTAAGAAGAAATGTTGGTTAATTTGCTTTGAGTGTAGTACTTTTATTTGACTACCAGATTGCAGTATAAGACTGTTTGAACCAAAGGATGGATAGTGAGGGAGCGAGCAGCGTGTCTCTTTAAGAAAAATGGGAGGGAGGCCTCTTGACGTGACATGGGCTCTGTCTCCTTCCTGTTTTTCGGTTCTTAAAATGGCGGGCACTCTGTGTGGTTTGAGCTCTTTAGCATAGCAATTTTCACACAAAGCTTTTAATATTAAAAAATCAGTAAACACGTTAGATTCTTTTTGCAGAGAAAAACAACTTTTTACACAAAGGCACAGGTTTCAACCGTGAATTTTGAAGCTTCGACAAGACAGAGGTTTTTTCCAGAGGTTGGCCTGCTAGCTTAGCTCATAGCTTAACTGCCTTTAGCGATCCAAAAACGCAATTTTGGATAGTTAAAAGGGATTTTAAAGAGAAAGGGAGGGGTCAGTGAAGAGCACCAGAGTTGAGCCTTTTGTCATCCAGTGTACGAATTGTCGCATGCAATTTTCATCACTCCAGCTTCTAGGTCAAGGTTACAAATCAAGGTCAAATGCTATACAACTTGTCTGGGCTGTTGCTATAGATTGTTGCATTGCTGAATAATGTTTGTCGACGGGCGTAGTTTGCAATGCTCTGATTTTACGTAGTCGCTCACATTGTTTTGCCGAACTTACAAAATATTTAATCTCATTCAAAGTGTTAAATTTTGTATGTTGGGTTTTACTTCCTGTTGTCACCAATCTGTCTCTTTAATGTCTCTTTACTTGGTTGCTTTTCATGAGTTTTTTTAAACCCTCTACTGAGCTTCTCTCGTTTTTACATATTTTGTCACATCTACACTATTCCATATTCTGTCTTCTTTCATCAGTCGATCCCTAAATCACCATCTTTATTTTACTCTTTTCATTTCTTCACGCTGGTTTTATTTTCTTGTCAGTTTTTGTCTGATGGTTCCTCTGTCTCCTCCGCAGCTGGCATTGTTCGAAAAAAGCAGTGGTGCGAGATGGTTCCATGTTTGGAGGATGAAGGCTGTGACCTGTTAGTCAATAAATCTGGATGGACTTGTACGCAGCCCGGAGGCCGAGTCAAAACCACCACGGTGAGTTCAGGTGCCATGTCAGACTCTCAAACATTCCCCCTCCCCCAACACACACACACAAACGGATTAACCAAAAAT
Organism: Garcialebias charrua; assembly: GCA_038048925.1. Lineage (NCBI taxonomy): Eukaryota > Metazoa > Chordata > Actinopteri > Cyprinodontiformes > Rivulidae > Garcialebias > Garcialebias charrua. The sequence continues at coordinate 40,331 of JBBPBX010004194.1, read as the reverse complement.
ATACGGTAGCTCAAATGTTACTCTTTTAAAATTTGATATTAATGACTTAAGAATTTGACTTGACCAAAAAAAAAATCAAATTAGAATTGATTTTCACAAACTGAGATTTAATACAAAATTATTTTTTAACTATCTGTACTTACTTTAAGTGATTTTTCATATTCTGCTGGATGACTTTTTTTGTGTGTGCATAAGGAATTGATTGATACATTACATTTCTTCTTTCAGTGATTGATCACAGTATGGTACTGGTGTACAGCTCAGTAACTGGTGAAATTCAGAGATTCTCAATGTTTCGGATTAGTTTTGGAGTCCACGAGTTAAATTAGAAGTCGACTAAACACCATTTGTTTTGACTGTACTCGCAACAAATATTACACCGCTGTAGATGTCCTTTTTTTTTACCTGTTAGAAATTTGCTTTACAGAATAGACTTTTTATGGGATCCTATTGTGTGTGTGTGGATTAGAGTTGTATTTGGGCCCAAAAAATCTGACCCAGCCCCAGCCCGTAACCAACATTTCCAAACCCCACCCAACCCGACTTAACAGTAATTACTAGGGGTGTAATGGTATGCTAAAATCACATTTCGGTTCAGTTCAGTTTCAAGGAGGGCTCAGTTCGGTTAATTTTTGGTACAAAAAAAGACAAAATAAAGACTTACAAAATGTGTATTTTGAAAATATGCCAAGTAAACAATACATTTGTATAAAAATAAATAAAAGCAACCCATTTGGGTGATATTTTAAATTAACGGCACTCTTTACAATAAATAAACTATACTAACAATAATAAAAATCTTAATAAATACAATAACAGTCAAAGTCAATAGTCAAAGTCAAAGTCAACTTTATTGTCAGATCTGCAATATGTACTGTACAGGACATACACAGGACCGAAATTGCGTTTCTCTCAGTCCCTCGGTGCAACAGTAAACATCTACAGTCAGAACCAGAACAATAAGCAGCAACAGACCATTTACAATCTAACTACTGTAATCAAGTTTTACATATTTGTCCAAAAAGACCAACTTGTCCACATTTGCTGCCAAAAGCACAGATCTGGTTGCAGTGAATATCTCCAGCGGTGGAGAAAACTGCTCACTAACAACAGGTAGCAGCAGTGTGGCTGTATTTGGTCTCATTACTCCCAACCTCTTCTTGGACCTGCTCCCATCTGTCCCTGGAAAAGTTCAGAGTTCAGTCATCACAGACTTCTTAGCTGCAGGTGATCTCTGGTGGATTTCACTGTCCCAGACTGGAAATAAAACACAAAGAGGTAAATAAAAAAAAAGAGTTAATACAATTATAACTTTTCATTTAAAAAGGTTAATTGGATAATAATAATAAAAGAACAATACCTCTTCTTGAACGGTTGTTATGAGGTGGTTGAAAATCTCTCCATCATCATTATCAGCATTGGGGCTTTAATCTGCTCCAGGGCTTGTTGACAATATCAGTTTTAGCTTTTTCATAAAGTGCTGAACTTTTTGACTGAAGTGTTGACGTGATGGATGTCGTAGTGAGGCTCAATAACTTTAAAGCCGTAGATCCAGAGTTTTAAAAACTCATACAGTTTGTGTTATTGCTCTGGAGCAATCTGAATTACCTGATGAAGGTTGTTTAAATGCTGCTGTTAGTGGTGTTTGCAACAAGCTGCTTATCTTGCTTGTAGAAGACGTTCACGTTCGGATGAAGTCGTTTCAAGTGCGTTAACAAGTTAGACATGTTGCTGCTACAGATCCAATCTCTGTGAAACAACGTCGACACACAGCTTTGGATTTGCGCTCGTCTTTTAATAAGAAAGACATAATGATCCCAAACAGGAGACCGCAATGAGATGCCAGGCTGCTAAATGGTGCTACAAGATAATAGCGCCGTGCTGAAACACGGCTAGAAATTTTAGTTTTGCGGTGCATAATCTCCCGTGAATAAAATTTTATGAGTGAAAAAATAACCGAAACAGTACGTAGGTGGACCGACTCGAATGTGCCGTACTGAAATGGTTCAGTACACCCACGTGTACCATTACACCCCTAGTAATTATAGGTCCAAAACTCGAAAAAAAACCCAATGTTTTTAATTAATTTTGACTGCTTATACAGTATAGTTATTAATGGTCTGTGGACGTGCGTGGCTGAGTAAAGGGGCAGAAGATCGGAGCTGAGAGGGTGTTTGTCCTTTCATGGCCATCAAAGTACATCACATCCCTGCTTCTGCCTGCATTCTGCATTATTCAGACACTGACCCTGCTCTGACATGTTGGATATTTTGGGATCTCACCTGTTTGGGTCATCGGCCACATGCGTCCACTAAGTGCAGTGGCTGAATGAACGTCCATTTGGACTGATGGATCTGCCTGACAGTCCCATCTGAAGCTTAGCTGAACTTTTTACCTCGTTCAAGGCCGGTCAGTGTACGGTCGAATGGCTGCGGCTGGTGGAGTGTATGGCAAACATTGTTGCCATATAATTGGATTGTCAGCTGTGCATGTCCGCTGATGCAATCAAAAGCCCAACACCAGCCTAGCCCGCACATGAAGCACATTATTATGAACCAGACCGGACCTAATCCAGGTCGGGCTGGGTTCGGGTTAGAAATGACAGCTCTAGTGTGGATCACTTTATTCTGTGGTTGAAGACATTGTGTTTCCATGGACTTTCCTCAACTTGTCTTTTTTTGGTTTTAAGAAAGGTCCTGGATGGGAAGCAAAACATCTTCAAGTACAGGATACAATTGCAATGTTTTATTTTTTGACGTTATAAACTTTTAGAGTTCCAAAATGTTCTAATTTTTAATCTAATTTTAACACAAATAGTAGCAACTGATAATAGGGTTAATGGTGCAGTTTATGACATTTCTTGCAGGTATTTTATTTTCATTGCAAAAATAACTGTGTACCGTATTTTTCATCTTATAAGTCGTTTTTTATTTTATTTTATTTATTTTTTGCATAATTCACGTGGGCAATGACAGTGAGACCTGGAGGGGTGTGGTTGGGAGGAACGGCCCCCCTGATCTGAACCCGAGCGGTGTTCTGTTGTTGGACTTCTGTGCTCGTCATGGATTGTCCATAACGAACACCATGTTCAGGCATAAGGGTGTCCATGTGTGCTCTTGGCACCAGGACACCTTAGGTCGCAGTTCGATGATCGACTTTGTTGTCGTCTCATCTGATCTGCGGCCGCATGTCCTGGACACTCGGGTGAAGAGAGGGGCGGAGCTGTCAACTGACCACTACCTGGTGGTGAGTTGGCTCCGATGGTGGGGGAGGATGCCGGTCAGACCTGGCAGACCCAAACGTATTGTGAGGGTCTGCTGGGAACGTCTGGCAGAGTCTCCCGTAAGACGGAGCTTTAACTCCCACCTCCGGGAGAGCTTTGAACACGTTCCGAGGGAGGCGGGGGACATTGAGTCCGAGTGGGCCATGTTCCGCGCCTCTATTGTCGAGGCAGCTTATCAGAGTTGTGGCCGCAAGGTTGTTGGTGCCTGTCGTGGTGGCAACCCTCGAACCCGGTGGTGGACACCGGCGGTGAGGGATGCTGTCAGGCTGAAGAAGGAGTCCTATTGGGCCTTTTTGGCCTGTGGGACCCCGGAAGCAGCAGATAGGTACCGGCAGTCCAAGCGGCATGCGGCTCGGGTGGTTGCTGAGGCAAAAACTCGGGCGTGGGAGGAGTTCGGAGAGGCCATGGAGAATGACTTCCGTACGGCTTCGAGGCGATTCTGGTCCACCATCCGGCGTCTCAGGGGGGGAAAGCGGTACGCGACCAACACCATTTATGGTGGGGATGGCGTGCTGTTGACCTCAACTCGGGATGTTGTGAGTCGGTGGGCGGAGTACTTCGAAGACCTCCTCAATCCTACTGGCACGTCTTCCACTGAGGAAGCGGAGCCTGGGGACTTTGGGTCGGGCTCTCCAATCTCTGGTGCTGAGGTCGCCGAGGTGGTTAAAAAGCTCCGCGGTGGCAAGGCTCCTGGGGTGGATGAGATTCGTCCTGAGTTCCTTAGGGCTCTGGATGTTGTGGGGTTGTGTTGGCTTACGCGACTCTGCAATATCGCGTGGACATCGGGGGCAGTTCCCTTGGATTGGCAGACTGGGGTGGTGGTTCCCCTATTCAAAAAGGGGGACCGTAGGGTGTGTTCCAACTATAGGGGATCACACTCTTAAGCCTCCCTGGTAAGGTCTATTCAGGGGTTCTGGAGAGGAGGGTCCGTCGGATAGTCGAACCTCGGATTCAGGAGGAGCAGTGTGGTTTTCGTCCTGGTCGTGGAACACTAGACCAGCTCTACACCCTCAACAGGGTCCTGGAGGGTGCGTGGGAGTTTGCCCAACCAGTTTACATGTGCTTTGTGGACTTGGAAAAGGCATTCGACCGCGTCCCTCGGGGGCTTCTGTGGGGGGTACTCCGGGAGTATGGGGTACCGGGCCCTTTGATACGGGCTGTTGGGTCCCTGTACGACCGGTGTCAGAGCTTGGTCCGCATCGCTGGCAGTAAGTCAGGCTCGTTCCCTGTGAGAGTTGGACTCCGCCAAGGTTGCCCTTTGTCACCGATTCTGTTCATAACTTTTATGGACAGAATTTCTAGGCGCAGCCAAGGTGTTGAGAGGATCCGTTTTGGTGGCCTTAGAATCGCTTCTCTGTTTTTTGCAGATGATGTGGTCCTATTGGCTTCATCAGTTCGTGATCTACAGCTTTCACTGGAGCGGTTTGCAGCTGAATGTGATGCAGCCGGGATGAGGATCAGTTCCTCCAAATCCGAGGCCATGGTCTTGAGCCGGAAAAGGGTAGCATGCCCTCTCCGGGTCGGGGAGGAGGTCCTGCCCCAAGTGGAGGAGTTTAAGTATCTCGGGATCTTGTTCACGAATGAGGGAAAACTGGAGCGTGAGATCGATAGGCGGATAGGTGCAGCGTCCGCAGTGAAGCGGGCGCTGTACCGGTCTGTCGTGGTGAAGAGAGAGCTGAGTCAAAAGGCAAAGCTCTCAATTTACCGATCGATCTACGTTCCCACCCTCATCTATGGTCATGAGCTTTGGGTTATGACCGAAAGAACGAGATCTCGGATACAAGCGGCTGAAATGAGTTTTCTCCGCAGGGTGTCTGGACTCTCCCTTAGAGATAGGGTGAGAAGCTCAGTCATCCGGGAGGGACTCGGAGTAGAGCCGCTGCTTCTCCACATCGAGAGGAGCCAGTTGAGGTGGCTCGGGCATCTGGTTAGGATGCCTCCTGGACGCCTCCCTGGTGAGGTGTTCCGGGCATGTCCCACCGGGAGGAGACCCAGAGGAAGACCCAGGACACGCTGGAGGGACTATGTTTCTCGGCTGGCCTGGGAACGCCTTGGGATTCCCCCAGAGGAGCTGCTCCAAGTGGCTGGGGAGAGGGAAGTCTGGGCCTCCCTACTTAGGCTGCTACCCCCGCGACCCGACCCCGGATAAGCGGACGAAAATGGATGGATGGATGGATGGATGGATTTTGCATATTTTCATGCCTTGCAACTTACATGCCGAAGCGACGTATTTATGGATTTTTTTCCCCGAGATATGACCGTTTTCATTCATTCTGACTGAAAATATTTAACACTACCATTTTTCAGCCACTAGATGGCACTCGAGTATTATGGCATGCCATTGGATCATGTAATAGGTAAAAGTGGCTATTAATGACACAGTCGGCTTGCCATAGTCTGCCACCATCGTCTGCCTGGAGCAACCGAATCAGCTTCATTTTCCTGCGCCTCCCCGGCGAAATGCAGCTGATTTGACCGTCAAAGCGCATTTCTCAGTCTACCTTCCTAAAATGTAGACTGAGACACACCTTTACTATAATTCTGAGCAAACAAATAATTGTTAAATGTTAATCTTGTTAAACTCCTGTGCACGCTCCCGCGGCTGCCATTTTGGCAACCAATCGATTTTTGGCACAACACCGGCCCACATTTCTGGGTTGTCCGCAGTGACGCATAAAAGATGCAACGTATACAGGGAAGTGACATTTATGGATTTTTCCACTTTATTAAACATATTTGGACTGATGTGACTTATAGGGCGGTGTGACGTGTACGGCGGAAAATACGGTGATTCAAATTTGACAACAATGCAAAGATTACTGAAACTTTGTAATATTATTGTGATTGGAGTGATTTGAAGGTGGCCCTATGCCACTTTAGCTTTGGCTTTTCTCAGACTAGCTGATGGCTCGTCAGTCATGTCAGAATTAAACATATTTCTTCAAACTAACATTGTTGAAAGAGCTACCTACAACAGGTTAGATATTGTTTGTTAATTTTCCAGAAAACTTTCACCATCATTCCCATTCATTCTATGTTTTACCTGAGATCAGTTTTGATTCCGTCTACCAGAAAACATTCTTCTCCTGCCGTCCTCGTCTTCACAAACTCCTCCAACTGTTTGCGCTTTGTTTACTCGCTCATCAGCAGCAATTAGTTTAAATTAGAGACTCTTAATGGTAATGACGGCAGCAGACGGGGAGCTGCAGCTTGTGTTGGTGAAAACACCACCCATTCATTCATCCACACCCCACGTATTTAAACCTGCTCCTCTTTTCCCTCCTCTCTTTCTTCTGTGTCACACACGTTTTTCCTCCATACAAAATTTACAAGTGAGATAAAAACTGTTTTCTGTTTTTTTCTCTCTTGCATGTTTATACTGGCAATTTAAAAGGTCGTAAATACATGCACACACACACAGCTGCCTTATCTGTGAATGTCACTGAGGAGCGGTGGGGCATTGTTAATGCATCTGTCATGATTTAGTCATCAGCTGACTAGCGTGTTTATGTCTCTCTACTCAAACACAGAACTAGAGTACGCATAAAATCTGAAATATCAAAACACTCTGAAATCGGAGCCTTGATTATTTATGTTGAGTCACGAGTTTGAAGGAACTGGGAAAACGAGCCTGCCTGTGGAGACTGGTGACAGTGTAGTGTCTTGTAGCTGGGCTTGTTATCACCTGCTACTGAAGGCTGGGTGATGATTTTGCCCATGTTGTGTTGTCTGTACCATTTAAACTCTATATAATTTAAAATGGCCACCAATATGACCTTGGAAAAAATGTTATGGAAGTAACTGAGTACGTCATCAACACATTGTGCAGCTTCTTTCCATAAAACCTTGGCCTTACCATAATTGCCGGTATATGAGCCGCTACTTTTTCCTCACGTTTTGGACCCCACAGCGTATACACAGGACAGGAGCAGCCCCCATGGTTTGTCTCATGGAAGGAGGCTGAAGTCTGTCAGACCTGCAGTTTTACACACCATTCACACTTATAGCGCTGTTTTAAATGGCAAAAATGATTCGTAGTGCTGACCTTTACTCAGGACTTGTTTTCGGCATTCTCTACAGAAAACATTTTTCTGCTGCTCATCTGACAATTTAAATCCAAACTATCTCCTAAAGAGCAGCCATTGTTTTTCTTTTTGCTCAACAGCACCTAAGCTGCTCTTCATATATCTCCCGTGTTTACTTGTTGTGCTAAACGTCTCCCGCTCGCCTCCTGGAAGAAAGAAGAGCCGGAGGATTTTCAAATATAATGTTTAGATCAAAAATAGTCTCATCATATACGGTATTGCAAATATTTTTTTAATTTTTTTATTTATTTTTTAGATTGAGATATCGCCCAGCTGCTCTAATGTGAAAGTTTCTGTTCAGTACCTGAGACAATTTTGGTTGTGAATTTGCACTATACTCAATAAATAAACTCAATTTAAATAAAGTAAAAACTTTTGTTTTTAGTTTAGTATGTGTGGCTTACAGCGTTCTATAGACTAGAAATCACGGTAACTGTTAGAGTTCATCTTGTTGATCTGTTAGCAAAATTTCTCATAATTCATTTTAGAAAAGAATATTCTCACTTTATCTCACTTACGGTACTCAAAGGAGCCACACTTAACATCAGAAGATTATTAACTGGTTTGTACTCGCAAGGGCAGATTTTCAGGACAGATTACACAGATACTGTATACAGGAAGTACACGCCTGAAGCCCAGTCACAAGAATCTGCCACGTTTCAGCTGATGTATTCTTAGTGCCAACAGTTCGTTCAAGAAATTACAAGAGATTACAGACAGTTCTGTTCAAGCTTTGACCTAAATGGCTATGATGTCATTATTTTTAGGCATAAGCTGATTTTAGTCTAAAACTGACACAAGAGATGGCAGCTGATTCATATTCCTTCAAGGAATGTTTGTCTTCCGTTCATTATGGAGGATATTGTTTTTAACCCCTGTTAATGTTCATGTCTTTTTGGGAAAAATTAGCCACTCGTTTATTTGTATTTTTATTTATTTTTTGGTATTCAGATAGAGAATAAATGGATCAATAAACCCTTTTTAAAAAGACTAAAAATAGTAGGGATGCACGCTATTGGATTTTTGGCTTATATGTTAAAATGTATTTGGCCGATAACCGATACCGATATTTTTTTATTTACCGGTACTTTCCTTTGTCAGAACATAGCCCTCTTACTTAGGCTTATTTGTTACAAAAATTGTGCAACAGTAACAGCCATATGATATGCATAGCACTTTAACTTACCGTTTATTAAATGAAAAGTGATAAATGTTATTTATTAGTCACCTGCGATGCTGTCTCACTGGTGGAGGCTTGTTCCAGGTTCCTAGCTGCAGTGTAGGAACCTCTGCACTCCTGTACATGAAGGACAGACTTTTAAAGTTCAAAGTTTTTGTCTATCCATTAAGTAAGACTAATCATGCTAATGGGGCTAACACGACGTCCAAATGTCTGGTAAAACTCACCCAAGTGCTATCAGCTATTAGCTTCTCCATGACGTCAGAAATGACGGCTTGTAACTCGGGTAACATTACGTTGGAAAAATATCTCTGACTGCAGACAATGTAGCGAGGCTCAACGTAGTCCATAAATCTTCAGAATCCAATATCCTCAAAGGGAAAAAAAACCCTTCCACACCGCCAACATTTTGACTTCTTCCTCTCCGCCGTAATCAGATCAGGTAGGCGCACGTGACGCCCTGCTGCAGGCATCGTTGTCACTGGGTTGTCATACAAAAACAGTGCCTTTTATATCGGTGAGTTATTTTGATGGACTGGCCGATGTCCGATATTTAACTTTAATGCTTATTTCAGCCGATACCAATACCATGCCGATAATTATCTTGCATCCCTAAAAAAATTAATTCAACCTTTATTTAGGCAGGTTAATCCCATTGAGCCTCGAGGACTCTTTTACGAGAGACCTGGTTTCAACAAAGAATGATGACAACAGCGACCATTTTGAGAGAGAGGCATACAGATTTTTTTTTTAACAAGTTAAAAAAAAACATGTAAAAGTAGCAAAACAGATAGATTACAAGGCAAATGTAGAAAACTAAAAACAGGAACATGTCTGCATTGTTTTTTGCCAAGAGTCCAAAAGATTCTTAAAGCCATTTAGAGGTCAAGGTCAAGAGCTTCAGATCTTTTTGTAAGATATTCCAGGAAACGAAGCGGAGTAGGAGAAAAATACTTTTTTCCTTTGTCAGAATTTTTAATGCTCTCATAACCTCCCAGTAACTTCTCAAGTTCCTGAGGCGAAACATTAGCACATGCTTTAAATACCAATTGTAATCCCATATTTATCATTTAAAATGTTTCCCTCTCAGTAATGTTGTTTCTTTTCACCTCTATCCTTACACTTTTGATTTTTACACCAGCCCACTTTGTGGTGCCTCTGAGAGCCTCTGTAAAAATGTAAAAAGTCAAACGTTCAACTCGCCCTGGAAGCAGTAACTTTTATTAACCAGACAGCTGTTTTAATTTGGTTGTAAAGAGTAAAAATTTGTAATGTGCACTTTTTTCTGAAAAAGCTCTTATGCATGCAGGCTGCAGTGCATTGGATTATCCACGGCTGACAGCTGTTGATTTACCCCAAAGTAGGGGGTGCATCGTGATCCTGCAGCTCACTATTATTTCATAATTAGTAAAAATAAATAAACAAATTCAGAAGAAGGCATTGTCCACAGGTGCAGTAAAAAATTGCAACTTTTATAGTTTAAAACAAAAGTTCCATGTCCGATCACCAGGCAAAACAAACAAAAAACAAGGCCTCATTTTCAGATAGAGAATATTGATCGGGAATATTGGGGACTGAAATAATTTTTAAAAAGTGTTTTCAATAGTCTTTTGGGGTCTTTAAGGGGACCACATATTCAAAATTCACTTTTTAATGTTTTTTTTACTCAACTTTGGGTATGTACTTCATAAAAAAACAGTCCTAGGGCCAAAAAAATGCACCCAGTGGTTTATTTACTCTAAGTATATTTATTTATCTTTGATAGAAACACTTCGTTTTCACTTCCTGCGGTTTGTGACGTCACAAACCGCAGCCACAACCACAACCCAGAGCCATATAAAGTGAGAGTTGCGACACTTCCATAGACTTCCGTTGTAAGAATGGAATGCGGAAGTCACGTGGGTCATGGAGGGGGCGATTTGTTCCATGGCTGTTTTACAGTCTGACTCTGCCTGCAGTAGCGCTCCGTCGCCGCCAGAGGGCGCAGCTCCACAAGGTTTCCATAGCCGTTGTTTGGAACGATTGACTGCCTATCGGCGACATCAAAGAGTGTCAGAACTCTCACTTTATATGGCTCTGCCACAACCCACCCCGACCTTTGTCCCGCCCCGTCACCTAGCAACCCCTGGTGATGCTCCACCCACTTCAGTATAAAAGAGGTGACGGTTGTTTTTCCTTATTTCATGTCAGCACAATGGCTAAAAATGTCACAGAGTCTAGCCAGCTAACGTGAGCGTTGCGAAGATTCTCTAACCCTCCTGGCCCAGATAATGGCATAGTTTTCAGATGGGAGTCTTGAATGAACAGCGATGCAGCATGTTGCAGTGTGTGTGTGTGTGTGTGTGTGTGTGTGTGTGTGTGTTGGTTTATGTGTCATAGCAGGCCAGACTACGTACCGCTAAACCACATTAACAAACTGTGTGTGTGTGTGCGCGCTGATCGAGGGAGACAGCCCCGCTGTGTGTGTGTGTGTCCGCTGCGAGTGACATCCGCTCCCTCCAGCGCGCGCACAGGGGGAGGGAGGGAGACGTCAGGGAGTTGTACATTTATTACAGAGGAAAAATTAAAAATGACACGACAACTTGTACACGTCTGATCTGTCCCACAATAAATACGTCGCGGTCCAGTTCAGCTCAGCTATACAGGGCTCTGGGTGGCAGTAACGCGAGTTCAGACATCCTCGTCTGCCTTTGGAGGGCGGAGTTAATGTAAACAGATCTTTGAAGGGCGTGGCCACGAGATCTCATTATCATAAACCAGTCGTTCAAAACGAAAGTTAAAAATGGCAGAATTAAAAAGGGTATAATTGATTATCTAAGAATTATTTTGTGTATTAAATTGAATGAACATTGTCTGGTAACCCCAAAGACATACCATAAATCTATGGTCTCCTTTAAAGGAGGAAAATAAGTTGTCTCACAAATTGCTATAAAAAATATTTGTTGGAAAAAACTTTAATGTAGAGATTTTTAAAACTAAAGACCCTCAAAGAGTAAAACAATTTTTTTAAATGGCTAAATGTTTCAGGCTGAAATACATTAGTTCTAAAGGACTAACCAGTTTATTGTTTTAAACAAAATTGATTTTCCCCTTATGGAACATGAATTAAAGCTAAAGGATAATGGAGGGTTAAAAGAGTGCATGCTTTATGGTGTTGAGTTTCTAATGGATTCAGTCCATGTGACGTGTTCTTCTCAGAGTTTCATGTTCATAATGGTGAACATGTGTCCCCGCTCTACAGCACAGAGGCTGTGCACTTCATATCTTGCGCCAGACGTCCATCACCGTGTCTCCCAGCTGCTGTCCCTGACAGTATGCACGATGTGACAGCTACTGCTTGCTTTGCTTCATTGGCTACTTTAAACGCAGTGACAGCTAGTCAAATGGCTGGACAGCTACGTGCACTCACCTGTGCCTGTTCTGGAGTGGATGTGTGTGTTTAAGCTGCTTTCCCTGTCAGAGTTCAGAAGTAACAGTATAACATATACTGTATAGTAAAAAAACTAAATACAGGTAGTCCCCGACTTACGAGCGAGTTCCGTACCTACGGGTCGTTCATAAGTCGAAAATTTGTAAGTAGGATCACACACAATTTTTTTTTATTTTAATTAATTAATAAATAGATGTACAGTACTGTACAGTTACCAAGCACTTAGCCTATCCTAACACAGTTTTTAAAGATGAAATGAGTTGAATTGTCTCCATTTCACATAAAGATAGCTACAGGTAGCTCCCTTTATGTGAATGGTGCCTGCTAGGGAGGAGGGAGACAATTCAACTCACTCCTTAACTATGTTATGATAGGCTAAGTGCTTGGTAACTGTACAGGTAGTCCCCGACTTACGAGCGCTCTGACCTACGAGGTTCCGGACTTACGAGCTGGCGAATTTTTGGAAAAAACGCAAAAAATACAGAATTTTTCTGTGTTTTTTCACCACAGTTCGTTAGCTAAACATGTGGACACACGTTTCCGATCATTTTTATGCACTCGTAAGCAGTTTTTCGATGAAAAACGAGTGTTTGTAGTCGCGCTAGCAAAACCGTTCCAACTTACGAGCGAAATTCCGGACTTACGAGACACGTGGCGGCCGTTCCAAGTTACGAATTTTCGCTTTACGAGCAACTCGTTGTAACGGAACTCGCTCGTAAGTCGGGGACTACCTGTACAGTACTGTACATTTATTTATTTATTATTATTTTTTATTATTATTATAAATAAATAGATGTACAGTACTGTACAGTCACCAAGCACTTAGCCTATCCTAACACAGTTTTTAAAGATGAAGGAGTGAGTTGAATTGTCTCCCTTTCACATAAAGGGAGCTAGCTCCCTTTATGTGAATGGAGCCTGCTAGGGAGGAGGGAGACAATTCAACTCACTCCTTAACTATGTTAGGATAGGCTAAGTGCTTGGTAACTGTACAGTACTGTACATTTATTTATTCATTATACATTTTTATTTAATTTTTTATTTTATGAGATGCATATTCGTAAGTCCGAAACGTCGTAAGTCGGGGGCGTCGTAAGTCGAGGACTACCTGTAAATTAATACAAATGAAGACCCTTTGTTTTCCAGGTCAAAGATTTAGACTGAAGTCATCTTTTGTTAAGAAATGACAGCATTCTAGCTGTTTTGGTCATACCTTGAAAGCATGTTAAAATCAGTTTTAACCATCTAAAATTGCGTTTTTGGATCGTTAAAAGCAGCTAAGCTAAGCTAACAGGCCGACCTCGAAGCTCCAAAATTCACAGTTGAAACCCTCTGCAATAAGAAACTGAGAACTTGTTTACTGATTTTTTTAATTTTTTTTATTAAAAGCTTTGTGTGACAAATGCTATGCTTAAAAACTCAAACCGCACAGAGCGTTCGCCATTTTGAGAACCAAAAAACAGAAAGGAGAGACAGCCCGTGTCACGTCAAGGGGCTTCCCTCCCATTTTTCCTAAAGACACGCTGCTCGCTCCCTTATTATCCATCCTTCGGTTCAAACGGTCTTATACTGCCATCCAGTGATCAAAAAAGCTACTACTACACATAAAAAATAACCAGCATTTCTTCCTAAATTTGAAACTTACTAATTATTGTAAAATTTCAAACAATATTATCATTTATCGCAATAATTTCTGAGACAATTAATCGCCCAGCAAAGTTTATTATCGTGACAGGCCTAATTACACCACCACGTTTTAGGTGGTTGTCGTAGAACTGACTGAGTTAAAGACTATTTTGTGTTTTTGAAGGTCAACTGGCTATGGCAGCCATATTTATTTATGTATAATTAAAGTTGTAAAGCCAATAATAATGAGATGTTCTTGTAATAGACACACCACAACATATTGTCCACCTTCCCCTTTTTGGCTGCGTGCAATAATAAATCTAAAACAATTTATCAGAAGAAAAGTAAAAAATATTTAGGTCATCACATCGTGGCTTGTGGTTTAAATGAAAAATACCTGAATCTTTTCCAGGTTAGGCCAGTTACTACGTAAACCTCTTGTTATCTGCTGTCCCGGGGGAGAATTCACTCAGAAAACAAAACAACTGACTCCCCAGCTTCCGTCTCCTCTATTTTTGAACAAATCGCCCCCTCCCTATGTGCAAGGCTTTTCCATCCCAGACCGAAGCTTGAGGATGACTGGCGGCTGTGCACAGTCCAGTGAACATGTCCGACCTGTCGGCTGACTGGGCACAAACATCCATGCTGTCAAACGGACACTTCCCGCGGGGCGTTTGACTAAGCCAAGTTAATTTGACTCTGTCCCCTCATAAAGAGCTATTCTGGACAAATGTCAGAAGGAAGTCGGTCAAAATATTTAGGAAGTGGTGTTGTTGTTGAACAGAGGGAGTTCACACTGCTGACCTCTTGACCTTTGACAGATTAGACGTTCCCTTCATGTCTTCTCTCAACCCACAGAATGTCACTCAGCTAACGTCTTCCATGCCAAAATAACTTCCTCGACTTGTTGTCGCTATTTTTTTCCACTTTAACCTGCAATCTTTTCATCCTCTCCCTCCCTTCTTCTTGTCTCTCCTCCTGCCTTGTCCCCCCCCCCCAATGCATTTATCTTCGTCTGACCGTGGTTTGAAGAGCGCACGCTTGAGCCTGTCAATAAATATAAAGAAATACAGTATAGATTTCTCCAAGGCCAGCTCCAGACGCACGCTTGAGCCTGTCAATAAATATAAAGAAATACAGTATAGATTTCTCCAAGGCCAGCTCCAGATGAGACGCACCAAGATTGATACACACATTGCTTGTGGCTGACAGTGACGTTTGGAACGAGCTTACTTTTAGCAGCCGCTGCAGAAGGACACCCATCAAACTGGCAGAAGCTCGGGCACTTAATTTATGACACGGTGACACGTTTCTCCTCCGAATGGCTGCTTGATTGGTAAATAGAAGTCCTTTATCATCAGGTAATCTATTATGACTGAAATACTGTTAGTGTTCACCCGATGAACCCGTTTGATGTTCGTTTATTTTTCAGTGATCGAGTTTACGTATTTAAATGCATCTTCATAAAATGCTAACTTGTAGTTTATTTTTTTAGTTTTAAGGCCCCTGTCTAAACAAGTCTAGCTTGGTTTGCCAAGTTTATTTTTTATTTTTACCCTAAGCCACACCCTTATTTGTATCTAAATCATTGGTCAGCTGATTGGCCAATTTTTACCTTTTATTTGAAGACTGGCCATGCTTGTGTGCACGGAGCTGATTCAGACAGACTGCATTAAATGTACTGTCTCGGTTTGATTGACGTGTGATGGACACATCTTTGGCAGCAAGGGGGATTTTTGTCACAAAACCAGCAGCTTCAAAAACAAGTTGACATTATGCTAGTTTTTCTCATAGAAAATGACTTGAGTTCATTTTACATCCTTCAAATATTTACATGTGTTTACAACCTTTTACTGCTTCTTTCACGTTTTGTTCAGCTTCAGCTTCTTTCTGCTTCCTTGTGCAAATTTAAACTTTTTTCAGCTTCTTTCACCTGTTTTTTTCCAAAGATTATTTCTGCCAACTACATTTTTGTGCTTCTAATTTCTTTCAACAAATTTCAGCTTGTTATGCTCATTTTGCTCATAAGTTTCAGCAATGTTTGCTATTTCAGCTACAATTTAGTTGTTTTACGCAAATTTGAGCTTTTTCAGGTAATTCCACATTTTTTGTAATTTATTTTTTCAGCAAAAATGTGCTCCTGTCACATTCTTGTAATTTAAGCTTCTTTCTGCTTTTTAGCTACTTTTCAGCTGATGTTTTATTTCAGTTTGTTCAGATAATTCCCAATGTTTTTGTGCTCATTTCTGCTTTTTTCAGCATTATTAGTCAAAAATGTGTTATTTCTGCTTTCTTATGATAATTTTAGCTTTCTCTTCAGCTACACTTTTAGGTTTTTTTTTTCAGACAAATTCAAGTTTTCCATGGTCATTTCTGCTACTTTCAGCCTAAATAACTAATTTCTGCTAATTTCAGCTTGTTATGCTCCTTTCTGCTTATTTCTGCTACTTTGTTATTTCAGCTACTATTTGCCTGTTTTATGCTAAATTGAGATTTTTCATCTAATTCTACATTTTTTAGCTCATTTCAACTCTTTCTACTTACTTCTGGTAGTTTAAGCTTCTTTCTGCCTTCTCATTTATATTTGGTAGGGGTGCACCGATTGCAGTTTTTTGACCGATCACTGATTTCTACAAAGTCTGACCTGCCGATTCCGATTTTGACCGATACCGATTTTGTTTTATAAGCAACACTGTTAGATGTTATAAGGTCACAATCCACCTTCAAATTTCAATCTTATTTTGTTGAAAAACAGACCCTTGAACAATATTCTACAAACTTGTTTTAAATTGTCACAAGGTAGTGCTCTGAAATATACATGAAGTTTAGACAATTGTTGTTAAAACTAAAAAAAAATAAAAAATCAGTAAAATCGGTTTCTCATGCAAGCATTGGCCGATTTACGATTTCCCATAATTAAGGAAATGGGGGCCGATAAATCAGCCGGCAGATTTATCGGTGCACCCCTGATATTTGGCTAATTTTAATTTTTTTTGTTTTTGTTGCTAATTTCCTAATTTTTGTGCTCATTTCTATTCAAACCAAATTCAGCAAACATGTTCTTTCTGCTTCTGCTATTGTTCTTCAATTTCAGCTACAATTTGCATGTTTTTTTAAGCTAATTTCATCTGTTTTTCAGCCATTTCTTCTGCAATGATAGTTTTCACTGCATTTTCACAGGAAATGCAATTTCTCTAGTTAACTTTACTGATTCGATGAAGGAGGCTGATTTTTTTTAAACGCACTGGAACTGGATGCATAAATGCCACAGATGCAAACATTGTGCAGCAGCTCATCGTCTTCTCAGGCTGCGCAGCAGGATCTTAAACATTTATTGTTACAATGCCTCCTGGAACCATATATGAGTTTAGCTGCTCAGTCTGAACAGTAAATATGATGGTTCCACATTAAGCAGCTCATAAATGTATGCTTAAATTGCAAAATCGTTACTGCTGCATTAAAAAAAAATATCAATTTAATTTTAATGTGTTTGGCTGAATAAGCAACATTTTAAACAAATTTATTATAGTACAAATTATGGTTTTTAATATGCAGCAGTTAATCTGTAACACAAAATTTAATTTGAAACAACGATATGGGTGAATATTAAGTTTTATTTCAGTTTACTTGAAGGTACAGTGTCCATTCCTTTCAAAATAAAGCTTCATATTAAATGTATCACTGTTGCCAAGAAATTTATGAAATACTCAAATCGTTAATATATGTAAATAAAAAGGCAAACTGCTGATATTGAATTTAGAAACAAGATTAAACCTTCAGCTGTAAAAGCTCAAACCTGTTAGCTGTTGTGAGTTCATGATGGCTGCAGAAAAAAAAATAAAAGAAATGGAAAAAATTGTGGTTCTATGGCAGCTAATATTTTTCTAACAACATGCAGTTTTATTGAAAAATAGTTCAGATGTTCTGACATTTTTCCTTAAAGTAAAAGTAATTTAAAGTCCTCTGTTGGGACTAAAACCGGGCACAGATATCTCCATTTTTTTTTTACGTGTTTTCACGTCTCTCTGTGGATTTTTACTGTTTTAAATGCTAGTCTTTTATCTGACCTTTTTAATTTTGTACTGTATTTTATTTTTTTACTGTATTTTATGTTTGTGTACAGCACTTTGGTCCTACGGTTTTATAAAGTGCTTTAGAAATAAAGTTGGTATGGTATGGTATTGTTCAGTTACTAGTATGAAACAATAAGCACAGGTTTTACGTATTTTTAAAATAAATTTGAATGTTTTTTCCCTCCATTTATGGAAATTAAGGGTTTCTGACCCACAACAATGACATTTATGTTTTTATCTTGTTTTTTGGCCCGGTGCCTGAAATGTCTGATCCGATCACTTAAACCACACTCAGGACTTTCTGCTCTGCGTGTTTCTGCTCCTGATTTAAAATATTTAATTATTTCCATAACATGTTAAGAACCAGCTCTACACATTTCATAGCAAACACTATGAATTATCCACTTACCAACATTTTCGGACAATTGAGCGCACCTGAATATAAGCCGCACCCACTAAGTTTATAAAGAAAAAAAAAAATTGTACATATATAGGCCACACTCGTCTATAAGCTGCAGGTGTCCACGCCGTAACGAGATATTTACACAGAAGTAAGTTTTTTTTTTTACCTTTTAATTAAATATGTACTGGTAACATACACAAATACGTACAGGACATGTTTTTTTCTCTGAACAGTGCCTGAACATGGCTGGTTGAAAATAAATTAATACTGTACAGTAGAATATGAGGAAGTCATTGATCAGTATCTTCATCTTCCTCCTGTGCACTGCACCTTTGAGCTTGCGCCTCTCTTCATCACACAGTTGCTTTCGGAAACCCATTGGTGATGGAGGATTTTATATTTTTTTATACACTGCTCCGCTGTCAGGATCTACTGGCAGACTTGAGCAAAAGTTGCTCTTCGCATGGGGCTAGGTTTGGAAGATTTCTAACCATTAGTCATCCAAGCCTCCCGAGCTCCGAGTGCCACATTAATGCACGGTTCACACGTATTTCAAGTGTCTGCAAAT
>JBBPBX010004194.1:0-21575 GCA_038048925.1 Garcialebias charrua | reverse complement strand
AACAGACTTCTGTGCAGCCTGGTCGGAGACCGCGCACGGTTGAATAAAGGGGGCCGAAGATCGGAGCTGAGGAACAGTCAAATGTTTCCCCTGCTTTGGACCCTGCTCTGACATATCGGATATTTTGGGATCTCACTTGTTTGGGTCATCGGCCGTGTGCGTCCACTGAGTGAAGCGGCTGAATGAATGTCCATTGGATGGATCGCTGGTCCATCTGAACTTAACTGAACTTTTTACCACTTTTAAAGCCGGCCAGTGCACGGGGAAATGGCAGCGTGCAGCTGGTGATTGCATGGCAAGTCATGTACTGTATATATCTTTTATAATTGGATCGTCAGCCGCTCGCGTCCGCTGATGAAATCAGAAGCCCGACACCAACCTGGCCAGCACATTAAGCACATTATTATGGACCTGACTGGCCCTGGGCCGGGGTTCGGGCTAGAAATGAGAGCTCTAGCTGCAAATACTTAGTTGTGCCCCCAGGGGCTACAACGGGGAGGGGGAGAACGATGTGGACCAATGGTGGACCATTGGTTCAGTGGTTTCATTGGTCCACTCTGATTTGTTAGGTCAGGGGTGTCAAACCCACGTACAAAAGGGGGCCAAAATAAAAACGTTTTTCAAACTAAGGGCCAGTTTCAGAATCTATATTAAGTCAAGTTGTATATCCAACATATTTTCTTGGTTGCAGGTTCCTTAAAAAGATTGGTGTAATTTGACATTCTCTTTTGCACTTTTGACATCATAATCAAAGATTACTGAAAAAATCGTGGAAAAGGTATTTTATGTTTAAAAATATCATCTTGGGGGCTAGATAAGATGTTAACAAGGGCTAGATTTGGCCCCCGGGCCTTGAACTTGACATCATGTGTGTTTAGGTACAGTATTTTCTGGTGTATAGGTCGCACCTGTGTATAGGTCGCACCATCCAATTATTGCCAAAGAATTGGAAAAATCCCTAGATAGGTCCCACTGGTGTATAGGTCGCACCTACGTTTAGCTCTGCTGCAAATGTCTGCCACAGGAGTGCACAGCAAGGCTTTTAAGAAGATTAATACTTAAAAACAATTATTTGTTTGATAAAAAATTATAGCAAATTTGTGTCTGAGCTGAACTTTTCCTTAATAAATGAACGTAATTGTGAAATGAGCTGGATTTAAAAATTTGTTTCGCCGAAAGTGATAAATATCCAAATATCCAAAAGTTTTTTGTTAAAAGACAGAGCACTTATAATCTTAAGGGTACTGATATTTTTGTTATGCCACAACATAGAACTTGTCTAAAGAGTAGGTCTACTATAATTTACGGAATAGGTCTATGGAATGGTTTAGAGAACGATATGAAAGTTGCAAAAACAATGACTTTATTTAAAAAAATGAATAAAATTAGGTTTTTGGAAAAATATAAATAAATTTGTTTGTTTCAAAATGTATCAATGGTAAAGTATGATGAGTTATCTATTGTGTAATATTTTTTGTGGAATATTGTTGTTTGAATTTATTGTTTGAATTATTTTTGTTAAAAAGGGGGGCAGACATAATAAGATTTTATCTTCTTCTGCTTCCTTTCATTTCATGTAATGTTTGGTTTTTATTTACATGGAATTGTAAATAGTTTTTTACGTTGTTTTAAAATTGAACTTTGAAATGAATAAAGAATATAAAAAATATATATTAAAAAAAAGCCATATATAGGTCGCACCTGTGTATAGGTCGCAGGCCTTGAGAAAAAAACCATAAAAAGGTGCGACCTATACACCGGAAAATACGGTAGTCTTATTGAGCCACAAGGACCAGTAAGACAGTGCCCGGGTGTGACGAGGCTAAATATTTTGGCAACAAGCTCAGCTCGTCAAAAAAAAGAAGAAAAAAAAGTGTGGCTTATAGTCTGGAAATTACAGTAAATGCTGACCAGGATAGATTTGATGTTGTCTTGTTTTTCTGTACAACTGGCATGTGTTCTGGCTAAGTTTAAAACAGCATCTGACTACCGGTAAAAGCAATTTAAAAACATTAGATTGAACCGACCCACACTTTTCAATGGTGCCACAATTGGAGAATTAGGAAATCTATTCTATAGAGTCCCTGCAGCTTGACAGTATGGATCCTTCATTGTCCAAGGAATTCGATAGAATCACACCATTCACTTTGGATTTTTTTCTTCTCATAAAACTTTCTCTTTGTGATACTAAATGATGCCAACATACATTTTATCAAACACTTCCCACATTCAAGTTTCCCAATTTTTTGCCTTTGATAGGCACTTTCTTGTTGCTAAACGATGTGTAGTCTCAGCAGTCATCCCCTATGCCTCCTTGTCTCACTGAAAGGCTTCCAACTCCAGAGAGGAGGATGCTTTATGTTTGCCCTCCACCATTTTTGACTGGCAGATGAAACGTTGCAAAGTGTGTGTGCACGGAGAGCTCAGCGAGCAAAGAGGAGAAATGAGTACCCTGTTGCAGAAGAACTGAAGGTTATCTGGTGGCTTTTTGTGACTGCCTGATAAAATGTGCAGTTCAAAGCACACACAGAGAAATGGCAGAAGAAAGAAGCCACGTCACTAGAAGACATGTGAACATGTCTAATGTGTATCGCTAACTGTTGTCTCTTTTTTAATGTTGTTGGATATACATCCAGATGTGCCTCTTATTAGGCTTTTTTTGGTGTTGTTATTCATTAAAAAAAGTACATTCTTTATAAAAGTGTATTTTCTTTACTATCTTAATTGTAAGAAAATACTAACAGCAAGAAAAACTAAAACTGTGAAGAGCCTTTTAGACTAATGACGTTTATCACAAGTGATTATTGCGCAACAAATCTCATTGTCGCATCTGTCCTTATGAAATGTGTTCCAAATTACACAGCATTTCATTTACAAAAATACATTACACAGTGAGTTTCAGATGCCACAGGAAACGGTAACTCAAGATGTGAAAGGCAGTTGCGAGCACAGATAATCTTCAGACTACTTATAATCACATGTTCCATTAAGCTGAATCTGATTGGCATGCTTTAGGACGTAAACAGTGCGCTCGGAGCCGAAGTGGCACCTCCTGACAGAGAGATGGTGATTACTGTAATCAAGGTATTTTTCTCTGAGAAGAGCAGGAGACAAGGGGAGGGGAGGATGCAAGGAGGAATGAGACTAGATCAGTTCACACTGATATTTGATGATGTGTGAGCTCGTGTGTTGGCGTATTTTACACTCTTTCTAGAGTGGAGGACATAATATGCACGGGGATGATGATGCATCAGAGTCAGAGAGTCTTTATTGTCATTTGCACCGCATGTGGTACATGTGATGAAAACGAGATTATGTACACGAGGTCCCAGTTACATCCAACAACAAATGAAAGAGAAAAACAGTAATAACATCTAGAACTAACTAAGAAAAACATCAACTAGTAATACACTAAGCCTAATATAGTGGAAATAAACAGCAGCACGAACATGAGTTTGTATGAGCAGATGGTCACAGATGAACACAGATGAACACAGATGAACACAGCAACAAGAAAACAGATCAGCATCAGTATGATGTGATATTTTGCAGTGTTTATTTTTTATTTTATTTTTATTTATTCATGAGTCTAACAGCCTCAGGGTAGAAGCTGTTCCTCAGTCTAGTGGTTCTACACTTGATGCTCCTCAACCTCCGTCCTGAGGGGAGTGGGGCAAAGAGTGAGTGTGCTGGATGAGTGAGGTCTTTCATGATGCAGGTGGCTCTTTTCCTGCATCTGGAGGTGTAAATGTCTGTGATGGTGGGGAGACTGACTCCAACAGACTTCTGTGCAGCCTTCACCACTCTCTGTAGAGCTTTCCTCTCTTCAACTGTGCAGCCTCCATGCCACACGTTGATGCTGGAGCACAGGATGCTCTCCACTGCACACAGGACAGGAGCACAGCGCATATGACAAATAAAGAACCTTGAACCCTTGACAGTTTTGGTTTTGTCTTCTTTTGGGCTTCCAGAGATTTGTCATATTTTTTGGCCTATAAGTCGCTGTTTTTTTTCTTCATAATTTGCATGCCCTGCGACTTATACATCAAAGCGACTTATTTATGGATTTTTCTCATATTTATAAATTAATATTTGGCTGCGATATGACCGTTTTCATTCTGACTGAAAATATTGAACACTACCATTTTCAGCAGCTAGATGGCACTCGAGAAGTATGGCATGCCGTTATGTCATGTAATAGGTAAACGTGGCTATTAATGACACAATCGGCTTGCCATAGCCCGCCACCTTTGTCCAGCTCGCGTGAAGCAACCGACTCGGCTTCATTTCACTACGACGCCCCGGCGAAATGCAGCTAATTTGACCATTGAAGTGCATTTATTAAATAAAAGTTCAACTGAGATACGTCTTTGTTATAATGTCGAGCAAACAAACAATTGTTTTTATGTGTTTATATATTTTTAATTTTTAAAAAATGTGCAATGTTCCGCCTCCCTGTCTGCGCGCTCCCGGAGCACAGAGTCAGCTACAGTATTACTTTTGAAATGCAGCTGATTTGACCGTCATAGTGCATTTATTAAGAAAAATTAGACCGTGACACACATTTACTATAATTTTGAGCAAACAGTTGTTTTTATATGTTAATCTTGTTAAATTCTTGTTAAAGTCCTCCTGTTCACGCTCCCGCAGTTGTCATTTGGCAGCCAATCGATTTTTGGCACAACACCAGCCCACATTTCCGGGTTGTTAGCGGTGACGCATAATAGATGCAACTAATACGGCAAAGCAACGTATTTATGGATTTTTCTACCTTATTAGACATATTTGGACTGATGCGACTTATAGGGTGGTGCGACGTGTACTGCGGAATATACTGCAATTATTGTGTGATTATGGCGTGTTCAGCCTGGTATGAAAAAGCTCCTTTTACTGGGTTTGTATACAACTACTGGCATTCCCCTTCACAAACACTTTCTATTAGATTCCTCCACTCTCACTTTGTGAATCCAGCTCACCCTGGTTCTGATGGGATCTCCCAGTGCCCCCCTCTATTACCATGCAGCCCCAGCCCAGTGGATATGGGTCGGTACCAGCCTTGGTAATTGATCCCTCTGGGCCCTCAAGACACATACAGCAGTGGTTTGAACAGAAATGCAGCTAAGAAGACAGCTGCTTGGCCAAACCATACCGGCTGATGGAAAAGGAGAAAGATAAAGAAACCCTATTGCTGCTAACCGTTAGCTTCCTCAACAGGGAGCACATTGTTTTGGCTTGAAACATTTAAAGTTCTTCATTTTAGTAAAGAAGTTAGTCCCGTTGACACAAGACACAAACAAAAGGGAATAGAGCCTGTGTTTTAAAGTGTAACTCACCTATACAAAGATAGCCCCGCCCTAGCACAAGATTAAAAAAATGCAAAAATATGGGAGTGTCAACAGACACCGCCTAAAGGAGGGGGAGGCGGGTGGGGGGTGAGCGAGGAGGTGTGGCCAGGACGAGAGACCGTCATTGTTTTTGAATGTTAAAATTACATTAGTAATAAACAACTTAAAACAAGCAACAACAAATAATTATTATGTAGATGTATTCATCTATTCTCACCCAATCTATCCGAAACAACAGGCTTTAAAAAAAATGAAAATAAGCCGTTACCGGGGATCGAACCCGGGTCCTTTGGGTTCCAAACCAGCTCCCTACCTCTAGACCAACTTGGCATTTGTGCAAAACCAGTCCTTCATAGCATAAGAAAACAAATACAACCACATACTTTTAGAACGCTGAAGTTTTGATTAGATTTTGATGAAGTGAAAAGTATTCTTAAAATAAATAAGTTGCTAATCTGAAAAGTATATCGATCATTGGTGCTTGTATGGTACAGACTGTCGCACCGCGAGAGTGTGTGGACAGAAAGGAAGAGGCAGAGACGATCTCTGCAAGGGGAGTGGCTATGGTTGAACCTCTTTTATACTCAGGCAGGAGACGATGTGGCGTCAGACATGAGCAGACACGTCACACATGAGAGTTTTGACCAATAAGAGAATTAAGGTGCAATACATCTGTTCAGCCCATAGGAGTACCGTAAACACGTTTTTAGACCAAATATTGCCGATTTAAACAAATACGCACAAATACATGAAAATTAGCACAGACATAGTGCTATAAAACATTTTAAACACATTCTAGGGAGTTTATCAGCTAAAAAAGGTTAATTTTGAGGTGAGTTACATTTTAAAGTTCTAACAAGAAAACTGAAGGTTTGATGATTAGTCATGTAAGGAGTCAACTTCTACTAGCAAAGAAGAGACGATGGGTTTCTGCCATATGGCACCTTTGCACCAGTGCTGGGCAGCGCTAATCCAAAAATTAGTTCCGCTATTTCTAAAGCGCTTATTAATTTATTTAGGTCCGCAATTTCAAAAGCGCTTATTAGCAAAGCTAGCGGAAGCTAATGTTAACACGTTAACGTGCAAATGGCGAACTACTTTTTTTAATCCAGCAGAATCCAGCAGATAAAGTCAGCTAAGAAATGTTTTTTTTCTCAGCAAAGTACTAGGTACTAGGAGAAGGTGCTGTTTATAAGACTGAGCTTGTTTCAAGATTTCAGACTGAAGGAGTCTTTTGGATAAAAGACAAAACGTTTCAAAATCCGTCCAGAGGACCTGACTTGATCTTGTTAGATCACCAGTTTAAGCTTTTGGAAGATGTGATATAATATTGTGGGAGAAAGTTAGGGTTAGGGCACACTAATACAGTTTTTCATTGTCATTGGTGGTTCTTGGAGAACTTATTTACTGAGGTGGTTTTCATAAAAAGAACATTGGTGAGTCCTAATTGAGAGCACTGAGTTAATGACATCAGACAATCCCAGTCTGCACTGATTGGTTTTGATCAGGCTCCGCCCATCATTTATAACCATACTGAAATTTAAGAAAAAATGTACTAAGTGCTGGTCAAATATCACCTCTGAGATTTTCATTTTTAACATTTCCCCAAGAAACGACAAATTCTAAAATGAGATTAAAAGAACATACAAAAGACAGGACGTGGGTGAATAAGTGTTCAATTTTATTTTCCTTGCAGAAAACATACAACCAATTAATCCAACAAAATGGAAATCTTAAATGAAGGAATGTCAAAGACTTAAATCAAGTAAAGCAAATGGCATATGATTGAGGAAAACGGGAAACAGATTAGTTAAGGAATTCAAATTTATTGCTTAACTCCAATTAATCTATTGGAACATGACATTTTTTCTGTAACGCTTGCATGCATCTTTAATTCACACTATTTAAACATTAATTAGCCAAGCACCAAAACATTGTATTTAAATACATTCAGTATTGGTTGGTTGGTGTTGGTGGTAATATGATGATGAAACCGTTTGATTTGATAACCATAGCGCCTTCCCCTCTTCCTCTCTCCTCTCAGGCTCTATGACGCGACAAGAGTTCCACTCGACACTCTTGCACTATGGAGAGCACTGACGACCCCTTGACAGACAGCCAAAATCCACCAACCACCCAAACCCTGGTACCACAAAGCCAGGACACAAGCAGCTATCGACCACCAAGAGCCCAGCTGAGGCAGCAAGGTACAACGAAACACCCCTGAATCTAAAGATCCCCGACGATCTCACGCTGAAACCAGTTTGATGAACAGGGTTTTAAAAGAAAGATTAGTTTAGGGCTTCTTGATGTTTTTTAAATCTGCTAAAAGCCATCACAAAATGCAAACGCTATCCTTCAGCTTTCGTAGAAAATTCAACAACGTGAAGCGTTGAATCACAAGCTGTCACACATGCTTGGTTGATACCTGAATCTGGCTTCCTTGTTTCTCCATAAGCTCCCAGATTTCCCTTGTGTATGTTTATCCACAGAAAATCTGTGTGCATCGAAGCCAATAAGAAATGTCATAATTTTAGGTTTATCTCCTGCTTTTGCTCCGTTTTATTGGCCTGCCTTATACTGTATTTTGTCTTTAAAGTACTGTGTCAGATAGCATCTGTGCACCCAAATAAAACAAGGCGCCAGACAGGCACTCATATTAATACATGTGACTGGGAAACAGAGTAGCCATGTAGTAAATTTAACGTCCGATGCAATAAAAGGGATGCGACCAAAGCCATAAAGATGCCACTATTATAGAGTTTTTGAAAACCAGGCTCCTCTGTTGGTCAATACGGTCTGCGTTTATGGCTCATGTTATAATTCGCTTGTGAGGGAAGATCTGATCCTGCTGTTTTTCGGGCCAGGCAGCGAGTCTACAGCTGATCTGAAAGTATATATTTATACAGATAAAAGGCAGAAATCATGTTGTGAACTCAGATAGTTGCCCAGAGCGTGAAAATAATATTAATAGGCAGAAACAGGCGTCCAAAGTTTGAACATTAGCTTACAGCTCATTATCTATAGGCATTTATCTGAACTTCCAGCAGTCAATGCATAGAGTTGAGTCAAATGTTTACATCTTTTTCAGGGTGGAATGACTATACAACATTTTATTTTTGAAAAACAAAAATTAAGTGCACAAGTGTACAGTCATTGTGAATTTTCTCTAATCTCCTGCACCCCTGTCTTTTGGCATGTTGCACCTCCACCAGCCATCGATACGTTTCTTGTACATTTCTGTTCAAATATTGGACCGCTCTTGACAAAACTGGTCGAGTTCATTTAAATATCTTGCTCTCCCAGCACAGACTGGTTTTTAAGTGTAGTCCCCAAATTTTGAATTGAGTTGAGCTTGAGGTTTTAAAGCGGCTGTTCCAGTTAATCAGTGTCATTGGATCAACCATGGACTAGTTGATTTGAGATGGTGAATTTTTTTTTAAAGTTCTCCTCCACTTTTATTGTTTATTATTAGACCTGTCACAATAACAAATTTTGCTGGGCGCTCAATTGTCAGAAATTATTGTGATAAACGATAAAATTGTTTCAAATTTGACAATAATTAATTAGTAATTATTGTCAAATTTAAGAAGAAATGTTGGTTACTATTGTGTATTGTACATTTTTTGACCACTAGATGGCAGTATAAGACTGTTTTGAACCTAAGGATGGATAGCAAGGGAGCGAGCAGCGTGTCACTTAAAGAAAAATGGGAGAGAGGCCCCTTGACATGACATGGGTTGTCTCTCGTTCCTGTTTGTTGGTTCTCAAAATGGCAGACACTCTGTGTGGTTTGAGCTCTTTAGCATAGCATTTGTCACACAAAGCTTTTAATTTAAAAAAAATCAGTAAACAAGTTCTCAGCTTGTTTTTGCAGAGAAAAACAACTTTTTAAACAAAGGCACGGGTTTCAACCATGAATTTTGGAGCTTGGACAAGACGGAGGTTTTTCCCGAGGTCGGCCTGTTAGCTTAGCTCGTAGCTTAGCTGCTTTTAGCGAAAAGAGAAGAAAAGAAGAAACGATAAAGCCGATAAATGAAAATGAGGTTGATAATTTCCATTTATCATTTGATTAATTTATTTATTATCGTGACAAGCCTAGTTATTGTCTACTTTGTGGACCTCTGGCAGCTCAAGCAGCCCCACAGCATGATGCTGACACCTCTATGCCTGACATTTGGTACAAATGGTACTTGTCTTTTTCAAACATATGTCTCGTCATTAAGGACAAAGTTAAAAATGTTGTCTTGTTTGACCATCAAACATTTTTGGAAGGCATTGTTATTATGAAAGTGGGCAGCAGAAATTTTCATTTAAGATGTTCCTTTGTGAACAGTGGCTTCTTTCTCCTCTCAGTCCAAGCCAGAATGAAGCTCCATTCACTTTGGATGGTGACACTGTTGTTTCAGCAGTTTCTAGTTTATGGCAACCTTGTTCCTGAATGTCCTGATCAATTCCCTTCCATTTGAGGATGGCAGATGAAAAATTATCCAATGACTTCTGCCAACCAAATCCTGTTTATGATGGCATAGAGTCTTTAACCAATTATGATAAGATCTAGGTGAATGTGTGGTTTAGAGAAAATTCACAATAAATGTAAAGTTGTGCACCAAGTTCTTGTTTTTCAAACTCATTTAAGTTTAATGTTTGATTATTACACACCTACTGGCAGCTGGTGAAAGACTGTATAGAATACAGAACCGTGGTCGCCAACGCCTTCTGGCATGGCACTTAGATGATCATATCCCGAAAAACAATCGGTTCAAAACAAGCCCATTTGAGTGGATCTAAACTTCTGACTGCAACTTTATTGTCTGAAATCTTTCATATTAAGGGTAATGTTTGCAACATTTCAGGCACCCTGTTTATATTTAACTACCAATCAGTGACATTTTGTTGTAGGCACCATTGTGGCTAAATCCGTTCTAATGTTTTCTCTTAGGCATTACATTCACATTTTTTTGTAGAATGCAGATAGTGAAATGTTTACTTTGATGTTCTGAGGAGATGCAGTGAGATGCAGTATGAAAGAGTTGATAATGACACAACACTCCAGATAGCTTTGAACTCCCTGCTAATGGAAACAGAGACTAGTGTCTGTAGGCCTGTTCATACATGGTTGTGAATTTTGATCTTGGCATCAGCTTCAGGCACTTTCCAACTTCACAGCATGTAATGAGCAATTTCCCATCTCTTATTAACCTGTGGTTCATTCCTAACCTACCAGTTCTCTTATGAATATTCATCTAGAAGAATATTGTGCAGCATGTTTGTTATGGTCTAGAAGAGAGCTTCACAAAGTTAAAATATTTGATAGTGGTTGATGTGAAAGGTATGGTTAGATTTGTAACGTCTTAAACAATAGGCAGTTGCATGTATGTATTGTTTATGTCAAATGAGGAAAAATGACTTCAGAGAGCCAGTGAAGATCTTCAGTCTTTCATGCCTGTTTATTCACACATTTGCCATGGTTTCAGTGATATGACATTTTGAATGGAGTCAGAAAGAGTTCACACAGAGGAAATGTCAAGCCATTGCCCCATGTTTGGTGCAGTCACTGCCTAAACTCCCCACATGTGAGAGGAGTTTTCTTTGGGTTAGACTGCATGTATCGTCTCAAATGTACAACTTTGAGCGGCTATGGATGAGTGGTTGGAGCAGTCGTCCTCTAATCCACCAGCAGTCACACGCCCAAGTGTCCCTGGGCAAGACACTGAAGTCCTCATTGCCTCCGATGTGTGTCCCATCGGTGTATGAATGTGATAAAGCTCTGGTTATTCTTTGTAGAGATCTAGTAGAGTGCTGTATGAATAAGGGCACAGATTGTAGTGTAAAGCGCTTTGTGTTTCTTATAAGATAGAAAGGAGCTAAAAGTACAGTCCCAACTAATGCATATGAAAGTTGACGGGTTAACATCCCTGTTGAATTCCTGAAATATGTTTTCCTTGTCCACGGTCAGATTATCTTGGCTACTTGTTGGTATGTATCGAGAAAACTGTCTGCCTGATAAGAGGCCTGTTCATTAGCACAGATGAGATATATAACAACAGCATCACCTTTCTGTTAGGTGTTGAAAGTGGTTGCAGACATCGGTAAAAAAAAAAAATTAGAAAATTGAAAATTGAATGGTTGTGTTGAGAAAACAAAGTCAGTTTTATTTTTCTTGCACAATTGAGAATCTTTAAAGTTCCATAAAAATCCACTTACAAGGCAGGAAATAGCTGTGGTGCTTCAGAATAAAAGGCTTTTAATAATTAGAAAAAAAGTATAACGGTTTAGCTCTTCTCTACAAACATTGTATTTCCCCACATCCCTTTTAGGATTGTAGTTTTATTTCAGCAGCTGTCTGGGCTCCTGCATCGTGACATTACCTGGAAAACAAAAATACAAGTTAATGTTATTTTTCTAGGAATAAATTGTTCATGATTTGGAGCCCCGTAGAACCAGCATGTTGGAGTAAAAATCAGACACTGACCATACTCACTCCAAACCTAAATGTGGTGATTAAATCAACAAGCAGCTGTACAGTAGTTAGTTGCTTGTGTACTAGTAGTGTTCAAATGTTCATGAAAGACTGCTTTTCTGTAAAATGAGTTACCTGAGGCAATTTATACTTGATTAGGACACAATCTGATTATCTACTTTGGGATCGTTGTTGGTAATATTTTGTTGGGAGCACGATTACATGGAGGGATTACTTAATCTTTCTAGTGTGGGGACAACCATGATATCCTTGAGAGAGCTGCAGAGTGTTGTTTCAAGGTTGAGGAGAGTGTGCTGGGGAGCTAATGAATGAAGAAGGTGAAAGGTCATAGATCTGTAGACCAGGAAGTGGAAAAGATTGGTATGGAGGAAGAATGGGAAGGCACTGGGACCTGAAGACATGGAAGTGAGGTTTCTGACTCAAATATGAAATGGCATAAGGTGTCTAGGCAAAGTATACTGGTGCCCATTTAAGAACAAGGGTGATGTACAAAGTTGTCACAACTACAGGGGAATTAACGTGATGAGCCACACGTTGAAGGTCTGGGAGAGTTGTGGAAGCAAGACTTCGATGAAGTGACTGTGATGAGAAGTATGGTTTCATGCAGGGAGGACATGATGGGTGACTTGCTTTGATGACCACTGAAGAGGGAACAGCCAAAATAATATATATGTTATATATATATTAGTTTATTTCACTTGTATGGTACAGTTTTGTTTTTGTGTTGGTATAATTCCCATTTTCAGTTCCCCTTTAATATGATAATCTGCTTTGGGCAGCTATCATGGTAGTTCAGTTATGGTTTGTTTTAAAAGTCATTTGATGTGAAACATGATAGTACTCTATTCAACACCTGCCCCTTTTATGGCAAAGTACACCCCATAAAATCGTCAAGAGTTCATTTATTATGAATTGGGCTTCAGTGACAATGCAGTGCACAAAGAGCTTGGTACTGTATCTTGGTCAAATTAGCTGTGACTGGCAGAGGCCAGATGGTGAGGAGAGGCTGTCTGGTACTTTTTTCATAGTATCTGCTCTGTTACACTAGTGTTGTTAGTGAACATTTTTGCAATAGTACTTGCACAGCAGCAACAAGTGAACATGATACCAATGTGTGAAAGAAAACGTTTAACGTCTTGCCTAATGTTTGAGATAAAAACACTCATAATTTTATGTACAGCCACTGCGGCATATGGTTAATTACTGACAGGGCACAGTGTTTTGTTTTCCAGATGCATACATTTTTTTTTAAGTGAGAAAACTATGCTGTGTCCATACTTGAGTTGTGAATGGATATGATAAATGTGTTTCAGGTCTAAAGCATTACCGTATATTAGTTTGCATTCTATAGGGTAATATTTGTATGGTTTAATATATTCAGAAGGAATGTGCTTATTTGGAACTATGTTACAGCATGTCCTAATAGGTGAATGGGTAAAACAAAACAAAAAAAACGGTCATCAAGTTGATATGGGGAAGAAATTAATTTTCCAACAGTGAGGCCCTTCTTTTTGCTGTTGACAGTACACATTTTGATTTTATATCAAAAGAGGGATGGTGATATTTTGTAGCTGAAAATGAATTATTTAGGAGAGCAAATGTAATGAAAGAGACCTAAAATAGATTAAAGTGAAAAAAAAACCTTTGCTCGCAATGCCCGTGACATCCCCAGTCTTTCAGCACAGCAAGCAGGTAAAGAGTTTGAGCCTGGAAATGGACTGCATATTTTTTTTGTCTCTAGTGAACTGCTTTTCTTTTTTGTTTGGCTGCATCTTTCTGAACATTGGCCGATAAGGTTTTCTAGATTACAGTGTTCTTCGGCCTTTCCATCATTTTAGTAAATGTTCATACAGTGCATCTGTTTACAGCCTTATTCCAAATTGTCTTTTCAGAAAATTTTAGCAAATTTATTAAAAACAGAAAATAAATAAATTCACAGCATTTGCCATGAAACAGATGCATATTCTAAAAAAGCTAAGTCTGGTCCTCTGGACATTCAAAAAAAAAAAAAGAAAGAAAGAAAAAAAATTGTAGAAATGTTTCGTCTTTCGTCCGAAAGACTTCCTCAGTCTGAGCTGCTGTATTCAGCTCAGTCTTATAAATAGCACCCTCTCACAGTGGACCAGACTTAGCTTTTTTAGATTTTTCTACCTGGATGATTGAGCATGCATCAGGGTCAGATGCATATTGTTTACACTGATGCTCCTTGAGATGTTTGTACAGCTTAAATGGAGTCCACCTGTCCCACACCTCCGAAATAGAATTTTGTTGAGGAAAAAATCTTAAGAAGAATACAAAAATAACTCTGCTGCTTTGAAGATCCCAATGAACACAGTGGCTTCCATCATTTGTAAATGGAAGATAGTGTTATGTATCTATCATGTTTCACATCAAATGACTTTTAAAACAAACCATAACTTGCCATGGTGGTAGGGCGATATCTCGATATTTTTAAAATATCGAGATAAATATTTTTTGCTATATAAACGAGTGGAAATCCTGCCGTCTCTTTCTCCCTCCTCCAAACACTCTGCAGTGTGGGCGAGCCCCGTAGAGAAGACGTTAATAAACACAACAGCTGACCCGTCATCTTATTTGTAATAGTTCAAAGTTCATTTAGCCGTGCTGTATGCCTTGAGAGGAGGTGCGACATTAATGGGGCAGCGTTTTGGCGTATCGCTAGAGATACAGTCCTTAGCGGCTAAAAAGATGGCTGCCGTTTTCTTCCAGAGCTGAGACTGACCGTGTCTTTGGCGAGTGTGATGAGCTGCTGATTTATTGGTGTCTCTACTCCTCTCATAAATCTCAGCACGGCTAAATGAGCTCGGACCTGTGGTTTGTTTTAAGGAAGCAGGAGGCTGTAAAAACACTCAGATCTGCCACTTCACGTTTCTAAGTGGAGGCTCACATTACCGCAGTTTACAAACACGTTGACTAACACTCAAGACACTCAAAGCTCTTTACAACACAATCTGTGTCCTCAGTTACCCATTCATACAGCACTCTACTAGATCTCTACAATGATTAATCAGTACTTTATGGAGCCAAGATGGTGTAGTGGCAGGGCTTTTGACTTGGGACCCGAAGGACGCGGGTTCGCGTCCCGGCCACTACACACCTTGGGGTGTCTATGAGTGCACATCTAATTCTCCAGCTCCCCGGGCGCTTTCTATGGCTGCTCACTGCACCACCTGGTAGGTGGTTGGGTTAAATGCAGAGACGAATTTCGTCTGTGTATGGGAAACATACACAGATGACAGGAAAATACATTATTATTATTATTATTATTATTATTACATTTATACAATGATGGGACACACATCAGAGGCAATGACGGGTTCAATGTCTTGCTCAAGAACACTTCATCATGTGACTGCTGGTTAGGGTTGGGCATCGAGAATCGAGAATCGTTCGGAACCGGGACTAACTGTCCAGTTTTCCCGGAATCGTTCAAAATATGTATTTTTGATTCCTATTTTTGATGCCTACCACCGACCGGAAGTAGCCGCTCGCCCAAAAACCAATGAAGAAGAATCCATCGGAAGTGTTTCTAAGCATGGAAAGTGAGCAACTGCTGTCGAAAGCATGGCTTAACTTTAATAAAATGACCAGTCAGCCCAGTGCAGCACTTGCAATAATTTTATTTTTTACCCCGCCTACAAAAAGAATCGGAATCGGGAATCGAAAGGAACCGGAATCGAAACAAAGAATCAGAATCGGAACCGGAATTGATCAAATTTAAACGATACCCAACCCTACTGCTGGTGGAATCAAACCCCCAGCTCTCCTATTGGAGGATGACTACGGTACTCTAGTCTCTCAGTCACAGCTGCCCTCAGCTGAAGAGGATTATTATTTAATATGTGTACCGGTAAACAAAAAAAAACTTTGTTTTGTTTTTTGAATGTCCAGAGGACCAGACATAACTTTTTTAGATTCTTTTCTTTAACAATCTGATGCACATCCTTGCCAAAGAAACGATTATTCGCCTTATGCTTTGCCAGCTACCTCCCTCTTTCTTTGAACGGCGTCCTGCACTTTCACCACCTGGCTTCATTATCATCCATTCTCTGTCCAGATGACACACCAAGTATCTTCCAACCTGTCTCTCTAATTACTGTTGCTGTAGAAGCCCAGTCACTTGGAAGCTCTTTCTTACCACCCAGAGCCTTTAACAGCTCCGCTCTGAGTTTCTCACAACATTCTTCCTTCTTCAGCTTCCACTACAGTATTTGGTCTTCTTAACAACACCAGTCTTTCTGTCTGGCCACAGTCTTACAGTCCCCAATCTCCCTCAGGTTTTCTCTTCTACACTGAATGGAGTCAACCTGCAGACTCCACTCCATGTCCCTTCATCTTTTACAAACAAGTGTTGACTACAGCCATTTCCTATCTTTTGGCAAAGTCCATCATCTGTCCTTCCTGGTTTCATTCACCTCACCCTAGCCATCATTTCCTTCAGCAACATGTCCACTCTTTCCTCCCTGGGAACATCCTCTATTACTTTGTCCAGATCCTTCCAAAATGTATCTGTTCTCCACATCACATGCTACTAGTACTAATGTAATTTATCATCAGACACTTACTATGACGTATGACTTCCAAACTGATGAAAAATGACACATGCTAGTCTTCTTTCCGCTTTCCCCTTTTGAAGGGTCAGCACAGCGAGTCCTCCATCTCACTCCAACTAACTTCATCCATATATCTCCTCTTTGTCTTTTTCCTGGCAGCTGCATTTTTAATATTATTCTACCAATATACCCACTGTCCCTCCTCTGGACATGTCCCAACCATCTCAGTCTGGCCTCCCTAACTTTCTTTCCCAGTTGTTCAACATATGCTGTACCTCTGATGATCTCATTCCTGATCTTATCCATCCTTGTCTTAATAATAATGAATTCAATTTATAACGCGCTTTTCATTAGTGAAAATCTCAAAGCGCTACACACATTGAATGCTACACACATTCATACACCGGTAGCGGCAGACTACCATGCAAGGTGCTTTCCAGTCCTACCGGGAGCAACTCGGGGTTAAGTGTCACTCCTAAGGAGAACCACAGCATCTTCATTTCTGCAACTTCCAGTTCTTTCTCTTGTCTTTTTGTCAATGACACTGTCTCAAAACCATACAAAATAGCTGGTCTCACCACTGTCTTGTAAACTTTCCCTTTGACCCTTGCTGACACATTTTTGTCACAAATCACTCCTGAAACTTTTCTCCATCCACTCCATCCTGCCTGGACTCTCTTCTTCACCTCTTTCCCACATTCCCCATTTTCCTGGACAGTGGACCCCAAGTACTTGAAGTCCTGCACCTTTCTGACCTCTGATCCTTATAGTCTCACTGTTCCACCACCAGCCTCCGTCTTACTACAGCTGACTTTCATTCCTCTTCTTTCAAGCGCATACCAACTAGAGCTGGGCGATATGGACCCAAATTAATATATTTGAGTCATAGTTTTGTCCCAGTTGTCACACAGCAACATTTATTAACAAACAGTGGTAACTCTAAAAAATAAACTATTTACATACTTTACTTTATTTTTTTAGACATTTATTTACACATATTAAATATGAATCCTCTTCAGCTGACAGCAGCTGTTGGCTGAGAGGCTCCTCCAATGGGAGAGCTGGGGGTTAAATTCCACCAGCAGTCACATGCTGAAGTGTTCCTGGGCAAGACACTGAACCCCTCATTGTCTCTGATGTGTGTCATTTCAGTGTATGAATGTGATAAAGCTCTGAGTAATCCTTGTACAGATCTAGTAGAGTGCTGTATGAATGGGTACATGAGGACACAAATTGTTGTAAAGAGCTTTGAGTGTCTTGATAGAAGGTGCCTTCACGTTAGTCAGCGTGTTTGTGAACTGCAGTAAACGGCAACTCAGAGTGTTTTTAGCCTGCTTCCTTAAAACAAACCACGGGTCAAAGATTATTTAACCGTGCTAAGCTTTATGAGAGGGGCAGAGAGAGGTGGAGACATTAACAAATCAGCAGCTTATCATATCGCAAAAGGCACGGTCTGTTTCAGCTGTGGAAGAAAATGGCTAACGCGTTAGCCATCTTGTTAGCCGCCAAAGACCGTGTCTTTAGCGATATGATAATGTTGCGCGTCCTCTCTGTTCCTCTAAAGGCACACAACATGGCTAAATGAGCTCTGAACTATTTCAAATAAGAAGACTGATCTGGCATCTAGCTGCAGCTTCACACACACAGCTGCTGTGTTTAACATCTCGTCTCCTCTAGTGCCTGCCCACACTGCAGGAAGGAGAGCATGGCTGTCTGTTTGTGTAGAAGAGGTAGAAGGCGGGGGGCCGCCTGGATTTTCAAGTATAAAACTACATTGTTTATATAACTCAGCCCTAATACCTACACTTCTCCAAATTCTCTTCCACATGTTCCCTGTTCTCACCACAGATCAGCCCTAATACCTACACTTCTCCAAATTCTCTTCCACATGTTCCCTGTTCTCACCACAGATCACAATGTCATCTGCAAACATGACATGGGAGTCCATGGGGATTCCTGCCTGACCTCATCTGTTAGTCAGT
Source organism: Garcialebias charrua (assembly GCA_038048925.1). NCBI lineage: Eukaryota > Metazoa > Chordata > Actinopteri > Cyprinodontiformes > Rivulidae > Garcialebias > Garcialebias charrua. The sequence continues at coordinate 3,190 of JBBPBX010004194.1, read as the reverse complement.
CTTTCACCAGAGCAAACAAGAAGCAGCTCAGAGCTGATCCTTGATGCACTCTCACCTCCACCTTGAAGCTATCTGTCACTCCCACAGCACACTTCACCACTGTCCATACTTCTCTGCCACTCCAGATTTCCTCATGCAACACACTTCCCATATGCTTTTTCTAAATCCACAATAGAGTTCTTTCTGACCCTCTCTGTACTTCTCCATCAGTATCCTCAAAGCAAAGATGGCATCTGTGGTGCTCTTTCTTGGCATGAAACCATACTGCTGCTCACAGATAGTCACATCTTGTCTAAGTCTTGCTTCCACAACTCTCTCCCAGATCTTCATCGTGTGGCTCATCAACTTAATTCCTCTGTAGTTGCTACAACTCTGTACATCACCCTTGTTCTTAAAAATGGGCACCAGCACACTTCTTCTCCATTCTTCAGGCATTTTCTCACCCTCAAATATTCCATTAAATATTTGAGTCAAAAACCTCACTGCCATCTCTCCAAGACATTTCCAAACCTCCACTGGAATGTCATCAGGTCCTACTGCCTTTCCCTTCTTCATTCTTTTCAGAGCTTTCTGGACTTCACCTTCACTTATCTTTCCCACTTCCTGGTCCACAGTTTCTATGACCTCCACTCTTCTTTCTCTTTCATTCTCTTCATTCATTAGCTCCTCAAAGTACTCCTTCCATCTTCCCATCACACTCTCATCACTTAGAACATTACCATTCCTATCTTTAATAAGCCTATACCATACCATTTACCATACCATTTTATTTATAAAGCACTTTAAACAGGAACAAGTCCACCAAAGTGCTGGACAAACAAACACGCAACAGGCAACACATACAATGAAGTACAACACGAAAAACATAAAAACATTGCAGATCATAAATCAAACGATCCAGTACACATCAGCTGGCATTGAAAGCGATGGAGTAGTAGTGAGTTTTTAACCGGGATTTGAAAACCGAGAGGGAGGGGGCCTGTTTGATGAGCAGCGGTAACTCGTTCCAGAGTCTTGGGCCTGCTACAGAGAACGCTCTGTCACCCCTGCGCTTAAGGCGAGTTTCTGGAACTATTAAGAGTACCTGATCCTCTGACCTCAAAGCACGTGGAGGAACATATGGGTGTATCAGATCCGAGAGATAGGCGGGGGCGAGACTGTTCAGCGATTTGTAGACATACATGAGAATTTTGAATTGGATTCGAAGATGAACCGGTAGCCAGTGAAGCCTAACCTGCTAGACATCCTTTCCAAACCTAATCCTTCTGTCTTGCCCTCTTTAGTGTCCAGTCTCCCATACAACTCCTTGTACACCCTCTGCTTTGCCTTAGCTGCATCCCATCTCCTTATATTACAATGCTGTCTGGCCACGGTCCCAACTCTCACAACCTCCCTCAAGTTTCCTCTACTACAGTGTGCAGTCAACCTGGATACTCCTTTCTCCACTCTTATAGGTCTCCTCTATCTTTTGGATAGAGGGGACAGGTGGCAAAATCCACCACCACCTGTCCTTCCTGGTTTCTTTCTTCAACCCATTTTTGTATTGAGCGCTTGTTCTGATTTCTTCAACCCATCACATCCTGATCCCCTCTGTTTTCTTCACAAACATGTACTGCTCTGCTCTAATCACCACTCTCTTCCCTGTGAATACTCTGTCATTTCATTTAGATCCTTTTAAGGTTTCTCTTATTTCTCCATGTCACTGACAACATTTAGCATCAGACCTTCTACTTCCACCTTCAGGCACATCACCCTATCTGACACTCTCTTCACCTCTACTACATTCTTTGCCAACTCCTCCTTCAGGACCACCCCTACTCCATTTCTCTTTCTATCCACACCATGGTAAAACAGTTTGAACCCTGTTCCAATGCTGCGGGTCTTGCTGCCCTTCCACTTGGTCTCTTGGACACATAAAACATCTACCTTTCTTCTCTGCATCATGTCAGCCAGCTCTCTACCTTTGCCTGTTATTGTATCCACATTTAGAGTTGCCACCCTCAGTCCTACATTCTTCACTTTCCTCTGTCTCCTGGCACGTTTCCATCCTTGTGGTCTTCGACTAACAGTACAATTTCCGCCTGCACCCTGTTTGTCAACAGAATTGGTGTGATTGTTGTTAACCTGGGCCTCGGCTGATCTGATATAATGGATGCCCTCCCTGACACAACCCTCACCATTTACCCAGGCTTGGGACTGGCACAAGAGATACATTGGCTACTTCCTAGTGGCTGGTTACATGATATAATATAAATATACTGTACCGGTATATAAATTTTTTCTATTGAAACATGTTCATGTTTTGACTGCATGGTGGGTAACTTACCCATTTACTTTGTTTTTCTTGATTTTCAGGTCTCGTAACAGCCAGAGAAGTCCAAACCAAGGAATGACTGTACTCTCCTCCTGTCTGTCACTGGGTCAACACATGGTGCCCTCCACGTTGCCACTGCATCTGCCTGCTCTGTGAAATTAGCAGTTCATGCCACGGAGGACCGGACACCTTCAAGCTCCACAAACAGATTTTGTCATTGGACTTCTTCTCTTTGGAGCTGCTTGCTGCATTAAATACGGAATTTCTACAATCTTTATCCAGTGCAGTAGTTCCAGAGCACAGCTGGGATCATTACAGACCAAACCCTGTTGGAAAAAAGAAGCAAACTGTGAGCTCTAAGCTGTGAATAGGCCTTCTGCTGGAGGAACCCTCCCATATTTTTATAGACCAAAGAGCAAAAGAGCAAAATAACATTTATGGCAGAGAGAAGAATCTCAATATTCTTTGTGTCACCACCATGAAGACTGTCTCTACAAGAAAAGCGCACGGTGAATATGTGGCTGACAAACTTTTAAAACCTTCCAGACTTTTTTCCCCTCCAACTAAGTCCAGAGCTGTATTTTGAGACTGGACGTATCAGTACTCCAAAAGTTTCACAGTGTATGGGGGAGGGGGGGGTCAAATTTGCATTTTCAGTAGCTATGGTTTTGACTGATGACAGGAAGAATTATCAGAGTGATCATGGAATTCATATCAGAGAAAAGAATGCATATTTACAAAACGTAGGAACACCGATGGAGGAAAGACTTGCCATTAAATGTATTTTGAAAGGCCCTAAAAAGTTATATATTTAACAGTTTTATATGTTGTACCTTTGTAGAGAAGCTTGTTGGACTTAAATGTGGTCACAATGGC